>ML777566.1:1248188-1297227 GCA_009831015.1 Picea engelmannii | reverse complement strand
GCATCGGTCTGAAATACTATTCTGCAAATATGGACACTTCTGCATTTCTAATCAATGGTTAGGTTCAAAAGTAATGTAAAGTGTTATGCAAAACAAATTAAACATATAGTGATGAGAAAGGACGTTGTATACCTTGAGGTGATTAGATGAAGTGATAATGTGAGTCTAAATACAGGTGATGAAGGGTATAACAATGGCAAAAAGTATGAGCAAAAAGGTACAATATGTGGTCCCAACACCATGCAGCCTCATAATATCACTGATGAAAACTCTCACTATGTCAGGTTCCTGATACGTCGTACACACAGGAATAAAGTGAGCACTCTTCGTCAGAGTGTCTACTACTACGAAAATCGAGTCGTATCTCCTTGCCGTCAGTGGTAATCCAACAATAAAATCCATCGAAATAACTTCGCATTTCGATTCCGGAATGGCATGTGGTTGAAGTAACCCTGTCGGGTGTCTATGCTCAGCCTTTACCTGCTGACACTCTAGAAATCTATCCACAAAGTTGACTATGTCGGCCTTCATTCCCTTCCATAAGAATAAGGGTTTAAGGTCTGCCCTCATCTTCGTGACTCCCAGGTTCGCCATGTAAATTGCTCTATGAGCCTCGCTCAGGATCAACATCCTCAACTCGTCGTTTGGCAGTACGTAAATCTGACCTCTAAACCTTAATAACCCATCGCTATCAAAAGAAAATCCCTCATATCATGGTACCATCATTGTGTTTTGTCTGATAACATCCTCGACTTCCTTGTACCAGTCATCGTCACGCTGTAAAGTGAGAATCTTCTCACATAGATTTGTTTGAAGAGGTAACACAAAAAATATGCGTGGCCTTCGACTCAAGGCATCAGCCACTCGGTTCACTGTTCCATTTATGTAAGTAATCTCAAAGTCATACTCGCTAAGCAATTCCGACCAACGCTGTTGTCGCGCGTTCAGGTCTCTTTGCGTAAAAATGTGTTGTAGTCCACAATGACCAGTCTTTAATTCAAATTTTCATCCAACAAGGTAGTGTCTCCAAAACTTCAAGGCATATACGATGGCTAAAAGCTCCAAAGTGTGCGTCGCGTAGTTCTCCTCATGCCTTCTCAATTTCCTCGAGATGTAAGAAATCACTTGTCCATATTGCATCAAGACTCTGCCTAAACCTTCCTTGGATGCGTCAGTGCATACCAAGAAGTCTGTGTCCATGTCAGGGACCCTTAGTATTGGCGCGGTTGTCAACAACTCTTTAAGCCTCCGAAATGCTTCCGCGCATTTCTCTGTCCAAACAAACTTCTTGTTTTTCTTTTGAAATTCCATGATTGGATTTGCTATCTTCGAAAAACCCTCGACAAACCGTCGATAGTATCCTGCTAAACCCATAAAACTACACACTTCTGTGACATTCGTCGGTGCAGGCCATTCCATAATAGCCTTGACCTTGGCTGGATCCACAACGATACCTTCGTCGGAGATGACATGCCCTAAGTAGTGAATCCTTGATTGATAAAAAGATCATTTGGACAACTTCCCATACAGTTTGTGCTCTCGAAGGCACTGTAGTACCAAGCGCAAGTGCTCATCATGCTCCTCCATCGTCCGAGAGTAGATCAAGATATCGTCAATGAATACTTGGACGAACTTCTCCAAGTACTCGCGGAACACCCCGTTCATCAAACTCATGAATACCCCTGGGGCGTTTGTCAATCCAAACGGTAGAACAGTAAACTCGTAATGTCCAAATCTCATCTTAAAGGCGGTCTTAGGGACGTCATCCTCCTTGATCCGTAACTGGTGATACCCTGATCGCAAATCGATCTTGGAGAACACCATCGCACCCTACTTTTGATCGAGAAGATCATCAATTATAGATAAGGGATACCGATTCTTGATCGTAGCCTTGTTCAGTTGACGGTAGTCAATGAAAAGCCTCCATGATCCATCCTTATTTCGTATGAAAATAACCGGTGCACCCCACGGTGACACCTTAGGGCGTATTAGTTCCAGGTCCAGCAACTCCTTCAGTTGTATTTTCAACTCTTGCAACTCTGGGGTCGACATCCGATAAGGCGTTCTTACTATTGGTTCGGTCCCCAGTTTCAGATCTATGGTAAAATCCAGTTCCCTTTCCAGCGGCATCCCAGGAAACTCCTCTAGAAATACGTCTGCAAACTCCTTCACCACCGGAAGGTGTTCTAGACCTCTCGTTACTCCCTTCTCGTTTAGCGCAAGGATCACATAAAGTTTGCACCCCTTGCACATACTCTTCCATAACTGTAAGGAAGAGACGAACCACAGGGAAACTCCCTAGTTTCGTCCTACAATCACACGTCTGTGTCCTTTGTCATCAACCAAGCTCAATCATTTCATCTTACAGTTGAGTATCGCCTCATGCGATTCCAACCAATCCATACCGATCACGATGTCATAAGATCCTAAGATCGTGACGTACAAGTTGACCCTTGTGACAAACTCTCCCAGGTTAAGGGCACAGCCCGTAACCTTTCCTCCAACCTTCTGTTTGGCTCCCGAAGCCATCTCCACGAAGCTAAACTCATCCTGTTGAACTGCCTTTACCTTAATCCTTTTTAGCGCTGCACCAGAAATGAAACTCTCAGTAGCACCTAGGTCTATCAAAATACTAAAGGTCTGGTCAGCGACAGTACCTGTCGTCTCGAGCACAGTCGACTGGTGCTCTTCCTGGCATTTATTCACTGCTGCATGAATCCGATGGGCCTTGCCCATATCTCCCACAGTAGTGGGTCTGGCTGATCCGGACGCCCTGGTCCTCTCCACAGGATAGTCGCGCTGGTAGTGTGGCTCCCAACACGTCCAACATCCCTTCTTCGTCCCAGTAATCCTGGTACCTGAAGTAGAAGATGACTGCCCACCGGCTTGGAACCTTGGTCTGTTCTGCTGAACAGGCCTAAACTACTGTTGTTGTGGGCGACGCTAGTGCTGGTGCTGTAGTCCTCGATAAGGTGTCCGATGCTGAGGTGACGGTCATCAGGGTGTAGCAAAAGTGGATCCCCTCTGGAAGCCACGATGTCCCGGCGTATGTCTCGCTAGTGTCTGATGCTGCAACATACCAGATGAACCCTACCCTGTGGGTCTCACTGGAGTCCTGGTCTGACCCCCACTAATAAGCTCCTCCTCTGCTATGAGGGCCTTTTGGACAACGTCGTGCAAGGTTTGAGGCATCAAGATCCTAACCTTTGCACGCAGGCTGCCGTTAAGGCCAAACATGAACCGATTGACCTTGAGCTTCTTAGTGTTAAGGTGTGGAGCATACCGGAGCAGCTCCATGAAACGTGCCTCGTACTCGGGCACCATACAACCTCCCTGTCGTAATGCATTGAACTCATTGAGATGACGCTCAATGAATTCCTCCGAAAGGTACCTCTCTCGGAACCATTCCTCAAACAGTTCCCATGACACATCTTCAACAGCCATGTTCAGCTGCAGCAGGAGCGTCTTCCACCATAGAAGAGCGCTCCCCTTCAGTTGAAAGACCGCCATGCGGACCTTCATGTTGGAGGTATAATCGCGAAGTGCGAAGCACATCGCCATATTCTCCAACCATGCCTCGGCGGCTGCGCCGTCCGGGGCACCAAAGAACTTGGGAAATTTTACCTTCTCGAGTTCACGGTGAATGCTACTTGTAACGGCCAGTGCGTGCGGTGGAACCTCAGCGGGTGCCGGCACCCTGGCCTCGTCTCTGTACAATCGACTGATCAGAGCCTCGGACATGCGCTGGGAGGATCTCATCATCCCAATAACATCGCCAACCTCTATCTTCTATTGTCCGAGAACTTGCTTGCCTCCTTGGGGGTTAGACCCCTCAGGCATGGATGCTATTGGAGGCATCACGCCTCCTCCCCTAGCACCCCATCATCTACCTCTCTAGCGTCCTCTAACCATGATTACCTGAATGCACACAATCAACTTGATCAACAATAGTATAAAAAATCAATTCATGTCAACGAAATCCATAGCGAATCCCAAGTCGCGGGTCGAACCGGCTCTGATACCATATGTGGCAACCTCCTCGTTACGACGACCCAACTCTAGTACCTAGTGCAATTTTTTTTTTGTGTGTGTGTTTAAAAAGTGTGTGCGTGTGTGTACACAGGAAACAATCAACGCATTCGACTCTGCGTCGCCACCTGCAGACGAATAAGACGCAACCATGATGAACATAAAAAGAAGACAAGGATGCGCAACAAGTAACTGTATGCAATAACGACGATCACACGACGATAAGTTAGAACTGACTACCTGCCCGTCCTACCCTGCAATGGTTAGGGCCTCCAAGACACATGATCAACGCTCAAGCCCAGGTTCCCATCGATTTTAACCATTTAAGGTCTCAGGTTGGCGATTGTTCTGAGGAACATGGAGGTGTCTACATCCCGCCCGACACAAACAGACCAAGAAACAAATTGATTACAACCAAGTACAATAATACTTAAGAAACCACGACCACTATAGAAAGCGCAATCCAAAATAACTATGACAACAACCAACCATCATTAGAACCAGGCATTATCCATGACTCACTTAGCATCATATACCAATTCGATATTCCCTGTAATTAGTTCAAGAGTTGCCGAATCTAAACCTAGAGATAAAGAAAAATCAATAAATTCAATTCCCTATTACCAAATGATTAAATGACCAAATGTACTTAGTTAAAGACATTTCATTTTCATGCGTTAACAATTGACAACATTAACCACGATCCCACGATGATATCAACCGTATCTCTTTTAAAAAGGACTTGCCAATAAATATCGACCACCATACAACTTGGCCTGACATCAGGTTATAATTATAAAAGATATAAAGACCACATATAAAAGGAAACAGGAAGTGGATAAGTACGTCACCACCTAAATGCAATAAATTAACATCACTTTGCAAAAAGAATCTCCTTACACGACAATAATAACCAAAAATCAGTAAGGAAATTAACTGAGTCAATACTGACCTCCCAAGAAAGCCCAACCTTGCATGTCTAAGGTACATAATAACATTATAATAAAATCTAAACTGGTTTTAGTGGGTCATTGGTAATAATGGCATTATCAAGGGAAACATTTAATAAGAAGACTCGTCAAGTTAGTCAACCAACTACAAAGAGACTACAATGAAAACAGTCCGCCTCATGAAATGAAAGCGATTAGAGAGACTAATTGAACATAAAAATTTCTTACCAAGTTAAGATAAATATGTTGATAACAGATATGCCATACTAAGTAAAATGTAGTTGTTTAGAATTGGGGATCGTTTACAACTGGTTATTTGTAATGACCTCGAAGGTTCGTTAATCTCAATCTGGAATATATAATGAGAATGGAGGTGATAATCTCTAATTAACAATCTCAGAATATTTGTTTGTAACTATCTTAAAAGAGTCTGTTAATAACAACCTCTGAATATTTAATTAACAACCTTGGATAAGCGAAACTCTTGTAGAGTACCACTGGGCTAATGCACATATTTTGAAATATTTAAGGAGAACATCGGTAAACTGTAGGCAATAATATGGACAAACAAATCCTGGTTATGGACGTAATAAAAAGGGAAATAAAACCGAAGGTTTCTCCAATTATATGAGTGAAGAGAGGTTCAGGTGAGATGAATATAGGTATCTATTTTACAATGTCAGGACAGCTGACAGGTAGCTGTGGGGTCAGGAGATCAATGGCTGGGGCTTAAAGACGTGAATTAAATCTCCTTCCAATTCCAGTCATAAATTAAAACGCTGTAACTAAGGCCGCCAAATCTATCATCAATTATCGTGTCAGTCCGAATTCTCTCCACAAGCTTCCGAATTTAATAAAAATCAATTACTCTAACCACTACCGCTCACTGTCATTCTAGTATTAAAATAAATAATATAATAGCTACAGAAAGTAACCGACCCATCATAAATTCCGGGAGGGTAACAAAACATTTTTATTCTGTTGGGAAGTCTGTGTTTTTTTTTTTACTCTTCAGTAACGAAGGATGAAGTCTGAGAAGACACTTAAATGGAAGGTTTAATGCACAGCCAGCACCGCTACTTAGGGCACGGCTAACACACCATCAACGCCACCCACGAACAACCATGAATGCGGCCCTGCCACTGTCTGTGTGCAGCGATCCGGTCACTGCCAACCTACGATTAAAGGAAAATGTTTTAGAGTTCTGCGGCCCCAAGGTACACAAGGAGGGAGTCCAGTAGTTAAATCACAGCGAAGGAGGATTGGAGCCCGCGCACGAGAATGTCGGGACGAAGTTCTTAAGGGAAAAAATTCCAGGAAGAAAATGGTACTCCGTCCAGCCTTGAATTACGCATAAATAGCTAAAATTTTTGGTAAAGTGGGTTTGGGCTCATTGGGGCCATAGGGATGTGGAGGAAACCTTCACTACAGAAAAGAAAACCAGCGCTTCCGGATCAAATCGCTAAAAACACGACTTGGGTCATTTCGTTCAGGTTTTGCAGCAAGGTTATCCATTCAGAAAACAGAACGCAAGTGTGCACCATACATAGGATTGGACTCTATAGGGTTGCTCCACGCACTAGTCACAACTCAAATCATCTCCGTAAAGTCTTAACCTCAGTCGCGATTAACATTAAAATTCAGATATGGAGATGTACAACATGCAACTCCGAAATTCAATTTTCTCCATCTTCAGGACACCCAACAAAGTGTAGACAGAAATACATTGGATGCCCAATGCCAGAATACCGACATATAAGGAGACCCAAGCCTACCAGAAGTCCTCTCTTCTGCCAGCATACCCTTACCCAACATCATTATAAAAAAAAAACTATCTATCAATCATACGCTACCCCAGATTAGTAATAAACTTGTTTCAAATAAACATCTTTAATAAATTTTAAGAAGGGTTCGGCCAACAACGTCTAGCAATCAACTCCTTGACATCCCAAGCAGAGCAATTAACTCTCTATGCATAAAAATGCAGGCAAACGTAAGAATGTGAATCATGGTAGGAGGAATAATACTTGTCACATGAAAGGATTAAGCAAATACCAGCTACAACCTATACCCTACTAAATGCCAAGTAAATACTAATGACAGTCATTCAATCCATTACAACGATATCCGACCTAGTGTGAGACATAATGCATCCTATACTGCCAGAAATAAAAGTCATACCGTTGCCTTTTAGCCCGCCTCGATGACGTCCGAGCTCCGTTCCACTCCTGCTCCGTGCCTCTCTCGCTCGCCGACTGTAGAGACTACACTGGTACCTCCCAACCAAACGCTAGGGGTACTCTGCTTCCCCCTTAGCCCCCCGAGCCGCAAAGGGGCCACACCAATCCATAAGGTATACCTAGCTTCCAAGCTACCTCCAAGGCTAAGCTACCACTCTAATACAACTGAGAAAATCCCAACTCCTCACAAGCAATCAGTCCAGTTTCCCATTTCGGTAGCATAACAATACCTAATAGCTCCTTCCCCTTTTTCCCCCCATGCCCCTTTCTTTTTATCCAGTTTTTTTGACCTAAATCACATTTATTTTAAGTTTTAATCAAAAACCCTCTAAAAATTCTCTGTCTTACAAGTGTCACTCATCCCCCACGTTTCTCCAAAATTATTTTTCCCCTTTTTTTAAAAATAAAAATAAAAAACCCAAAAAGGTAAATGCGCTAAGCATCTTTTCATTTTATTTTTAAATTCATATTTTTTTTTTTTACTCCCCTCGTTAAATAATTTTATTACTATTGGTTCAATCTGAGTTTATGTATGAGTTTTAAGGAATATAGTTTAGTCCCTTAAGCATTCAATTTATTCATTGATGGTTATCAATCAAAACTATGGCTTTTGGTATTCGTTTATTTATGAATTAGTTTAATTTTTGAAAAACTAATGCGTTCATAAGGGAGTTATGCTTTCAATATGTTAATGAACTCTCATTGAAGGTTGCATTTAAAGAAGGAGAGGCCTTCAATGAAATTTATTGTCTGAGTTAACTAAAACTGTACTTATGTATACTTTTATTTTTAAGAAAAGTTATGTTTCAAATTGAATGAAGGTTATGAGTTCATTAAAATTTAAATGGTTGAAAAAGATTATGAACTCTAGTATCCGTTGATATATTGGTTGTAGTTGGATTAAGTTAACGTTATTAAATCCAAGAACTAGAGCTCAAGTACGTTCTAAAAATTGTATTCCCCTTGTACTGCATTGAGGTGCGAACTCTAGCCTAAGATCTCATAATGATGTTTTGCTTAATTATTTTAATGGTTATTAGGGTTAATTGCTATTACTAATGATATTTGGGTATAGGATTAGGTCAAGATTCATAGGATCTATTTCATTTACAATTAGGGTTAGGCTCTTTTTAGAGTTAGAGTTAGGGCCTTTTTCCTTAAGGTTAAACAAAAATTTTATCTTAGAGATTTTTTTTTTTTACTTAGGTTTAGATTTTGAACTGGACGACGATTTGTTTAGGGGTGTTGTTTTAAGGATTTATTAAGGCGTTATTGTCTTAGGGCTATTTAGGTTTGTTTCCTTCATCCACATCAATGCGACGTGCCCTTCAGGATGCACCACGTGCTCCAAGGGTGCTACTCGCCTCGGTCGTTTCCTTTGCGCGATGTGCCCTTCAGGATGCACCACGTGCTCCAAGGGTGCCACTCGCTTCTTTTGTTTCTTTTGTGCGAAGTTCCCTTCAGGATGCACCACGTGCTACAAGGGTGCCACTCGCCAACTGGACTGATTGGTAGACATCTATAACCCCTGGAGTCAACACTCCGCCAAGTGAACTTGTGGGAGACTAAGGGCTCTGAGGAATAAGGCCTCTGCCTTATTGCACGCCCTTTAAAATCATCGTGAGCGACTGTCGCAATCTGCCCTCACGGCATCGTGGATCCTCTCGAACTAGGTAATCGTTAACCTACAGTTTGATCCATGGCGGGAGTGCTAGTACGCGGTGGTAGGGCTGTTGTCCACCCCTCTCCCTCAACCTCTCTGGAAATCGTGTGTGGTCCCTTTACTCCATAAGTGAGTCTGGTCGGCAAGCTATCGTCAGCCTGCATCAGCGACAATCGTGTCAGAAAATGTCAGCATCAAATCATCAAATCAATGAAATATCACAGTAACTAAATCAACCCAAACAACACACTCCCTGACTCAATCCGGAGTCCAAGGGGTTCCACCGATGCCTCTGCATCCTCAAGGTCATGAACCCTGCACACTCAATAAAACTGAGTCAATAGCACCTGTCTACATCAAATAGTAAAACATCATGTCATCTATCAATCGCATCATAATCAAGTATAAATGGTTTAACATCATAAAAGTCCATATCACCTGCGAGCAAGTGTCCTCAAAGAATAAGTTTTCTCAGTGCGCCAGAGAGGGATGTTACAAAATTCCTAAGTTCTTCAAAACTAGGAACATAAATTCTATTTTATGCATAAGTAATCCATCTTCCTTCATCTCATATTTTTTAATTTTCTCTTGTACATTTTCTTGTTGTAAGTTTTCTTTTACCTATACGTAATGTTGATCTATGACAACAACATCTAAAATTGTTCTTTTTAAATCTAACTGATGCATACTAACAATTGTAGAATGCATGAGATGCACTCTTCTACTAAGTGCATCAACAAATTTATTTTATTTTCCTTTGATATGATTGATGTCAAAATCGTATTCACTTACAAATTCCAGCCATATCGTTTTCCTGACATTCAAAGTTGGTTGTTCAAAAATATATTTCATACCAATGTGGTATGTTCTTAATTCAAATCTCTTCCCCATGAGATAATGCCTCCACATATTCAATACATGAACAATGGCAGCAAGTTCCAAGTCACGTGTGGCATAGTTCCTCCCATGTTATTTAATATTTATAGACTCATAACCAATGGCATGTCCATTTTGAGTGAGGAATCCACCAAGTCCTTCCTTGCATGAATTTGTACATACCAAAGAACTTTCATGGGGTCAACAATATTTAAAATAGGTGCACTAGTAAGCAACTCTTTCAACAAATTAAATTTCTCTTATCATTTAGATGTCCATTCAAATTTAATTCCCTTGTTTTGCAAAGAATTGATGGGATGAGAAATCTTAGAGAACCCTGCTATAAATATTTTGTAGTAACCAACTAATTCCATAAAATATCTAACTTCTGAAACATTCCTGGGTGTTGGCCATCCTCTAATGGCTTCAATATTCTCTAGATCTACTGCTATACCTTGTTCTAAAATAACGTGTCCCATGTAATGGATTTGTTCTTGGTAAAAATAACACTTACTAAGCTTGGCATACAACTGATGTTCTCTCAGCACTTGTAATACCAATCTTAGGTGATGTTCATTCTCTTTCTCTGAATTAGAATAGACAAGTATGTTGTCCAGGAATACTATGAAAAACTTATCCAAATAATTTATTAATATGCCATTCATTAAGCACATAAAGACAACTCATGCATTGGACAATCCAAATGAAAACACTACAAATTCATAATGTCCATACCAAGTTCTAAGGGATGTCTTATTGATTTCTTCTTCCTTGATTCTTACCTGATGCTACCTTGATCTCAAGTCTATCTTTGAAAATATGTTTTCCCCTCTTAGTTGATCAAATAAGTCATCAATTATGGGTAGAGGGTACTTTTTCATTACAATGGATCTATTGAGATGTCGAAATTCAATACACAGCCTCAAATATCCATCCTTCTTTTTAACAAAGAGTACTGGTTCTCCCCAAGGTGAAACACTTGGATGTGTGTACCCTTTCTTCAACAATTCTTCCAACTAGATTTTTAATTCTTTTAATTATGGTGTACTCATTATGTAAGGTGTTTTTGATACCGTGGAAGCTCTTCGAACTAAATAAATAAATAAATCTATCTCCATCTTTGGTGGCAACCCTAGTACTTCTTGGAATACATATTCAAATTCTTGTAGTACCAAAAATTCTTCAAGGATTGGCCCCTTTCTCTTTTCTATCTCCTCCACACGGGCTGCATACAATTGACATCATTTTCTGAAACATCTCTTCAGTTGTAAGGATGAAATATCTCTTATAGAGATGGGTCTTGGAACTCCTTTCACAGTGCTATGTTTTCCTTCTTCATCAAGACATGTAAATGTCTTGTTATGACAATATAGGAAAACATGGTGCTTGTCCAACCAATCCATTCCAATTAGAATATCATAAGATCCCAATGGTATAATATTTAGATCAACATCAGTATTCACACCATTAAGACTTATGGAACATCCTCTCACCTTATCATGGATTTGCCTTTTGGTTCTAGTGGCTAGCTGAACCAAACTTGATTTTTCAAGCTTACTTTTCTCCAAACGCAATCTATCCATTATTTGAGGATCAATGTAACAATGATGTGCTCCTAAATCAATTAAAATAGCAACAAGATGATTAATGATCTTACCTTCCACCTCGATCATATTGGATTGGTACTCATCTTGTCGAGCATCTAAGGATGCATATATTCTTCCCATGTATTCTATTGTTGTAGCCTCTTGGATGTTGTGCATGGTATTCACTTTGTCCTTTATGTGAGGGAAATCCTTGTACAAGTGATATTCTTTGCATCCCCAACATTGGATTGGTGGTCTTCCCCTTTTTCCCAAGGAGTATTCTCTTTTGGATTCATCCTTAGTATATTGTTCTTGATGATTTTTATTAGGGATATTTCTATTGAAAGGAGTTTTGAATCCCTTCCTCCTCTGATCAGATTTACCTTCTTCTTATCCTTCCAATATTTCTACAAAGACTCTCTTCTCTTTCCTTTCTCATATAGGTACTTAGCCTTTTCTATGGTCTCAGTCAAAGTCTTGGGTTCATCATATTGAATCTTCTCTTTATAAAAGGATGGAAGTCCACTGAAAAACCTTTGTCCTTTCACCTTCTCCTCTTTTATAAACCCAACACACTTTAGAAGCCCCACAAACTTCTTTTCATACTCTACCATGGTCATGATTCCAAGCCTAATTTCAAAGAACGCCTACATTTTCTTGTAATAGAAGTCCTCTATAAGGTACTCCTTCTGGAAATATTTCTTGAACTAATTCCAAGTGATCCTATTATTATTAATGTGCTCAAATTTATTTAGTTGAACCCCACCAAAAAACAACTTTCCCATGTAAATGGTATGTGCAAATTCTGGCTTCTAGGTTTGATGAGTAGTTATGTAATTGAAAATTCCTTCGGAGTCAAAAAAATGATGCCTAAACATTATCTTCCCTTTTTATTTCACCATGAAAGGATGGTGAATTAAGATTCCTCATCTCTCCTTGCAAACTATCTAATTCATGTCTTCTTCTTTGGTGCCTAACAAGAGACACCTCTGGACTACTTATGGAATCTTCAGATGCATAAAATTTCCTTCCTGAGTAGGGATGTGAGTGATGTCTATGATTTTTTCTAGCACTTATTGAATAACCAATTCTTCTATGGTAATCTCTTCTTTCATGAAATCTTCCCTCTTCCTCATGTTTTGATTTTGATCCATTATTGTTTTTCCTTTGCAACTGATTTAAGCTTTGTATCACTTGAGCATTTAACTGATTTTTTTCTCTTATCAATCTATCATTGTCTTCTTTGTAACTTTGCACTTCTATTTTCAGGCTTCTCACAGTCTCTATCAATGTTTCTTGCTTCCCTCTATCATGATGTTCGTTGGATTATGTCTCTACATTACCAACATTGGTATCCTGACCTTTTTCCTCTTTATCATGGTTGGAATCTCCCTCTCCTTCTTCCATTTCTTGAATATGCATTCTGAACTGATATGTTTATACCCCCTAATTCTACAAAATGTGCAAGCAACCATTTTGTTAGAATTATGCATATTATAAAAAAATTCCAAACAATTCTACAGGTCCTTATTCTTCTCAATTCATGAAGAATATATTATCATTATCCATATTATAACAATTCCATGTCAATATCCTCTGAAAAATATTTCCAATGACTATAATCTTGCCCCAATTCGATATTTGAGTTGAAAGTTATGGTTTTCCGAAAAAAAATGACTTTCAACCCCCTTTTCTTTTATTTACAAATATGATCTTGTTGAGAAATTTCCACATCTCCTTTAGCTAATACATAATTCAAATTATGCACTGGTGGTTCCTACAAACCACTTTCCATGTGACCACAGGTCGAAACCATGGGCTTACTCACTTTTTAGCGCCTTCCTTTGTATTCTTCTACACAAGATCTTGCTCGAACAGAATGTACTAGGGATTGGTCACTTCTAGGCCTTCCATGCCTCTAATTCATTCATTTACCTTATCACGAGACCAGTGATGGGACCAAGTTCTGTGGACTTCAGGATTCAAATATTCTCTCTCTTCAATCTCCAACTTCGTCGGGAGTTAAAATTTGTTGAAGCCATTCCAATAACTCTACTAGTAGATCAGATGGTTGAGATTTAATCTCGCATTGAATGGACGGTCCCACCCCATCTAGAGGATTCAATGAGATCCATAGTCACGACTTAATCAAATGCTAGGATGGATGACCCTTAATCAATTTGGGACTTCGGCTCCAGGACTCCAGGACATTTCAACTCCTACGTTGTTCAACTCCCCCAGAGTGATATCCACCGAACTACTTAACCTATCCTTCCACTATTGATCCAACGATCATGACTTAATCAAGTGTCAGGATGGTGGGTCCTTATTCATTTCGATACTTTGGTGCCTTGGGAGTCTGGAACATTTCAACTCTCGAGTCGTTCCACTTCCCCGGAGTGATAAATGTCGAAGTTCTTACGCCAGCCTTCCACTTCTCGATCTAATGGTTGAGAAAGTTCTTGAAGGGATCTTAGATCGATGATCTTCATGAATTCATGACTTTGATCTTCGACACTTTCACTGGTACAGATGTTCGACACCCTCGGAGGCCATACTCCCAGAGATGACATAGCATGCTAATGTCACCTATGGTGACATGTACCCATGGCATTGCATGACACATGTCACTAAAAAATGAGCTAGTTAGCGTCCAAAAGGTATTGAATATGAGTGACATGTGTTGCCACATGGAACCCATGCCATGTGACCTACAACGCTTCATCCATCAAATGGAAGATCCACATTCTCTACTCTATATCTGATGACCTACGTGATTTCATGACGACAACTTTACACTTGGATTTCTTTGGGTGCTGAAAATCCTATGAGAGCTTGAGTGCTGACTGGTTTGGGAAGCCGAGTAACAATCTGGAACCATCCTTATGGATTCATAGCCCCAGATCATGGGTGACATTGTTGTTGAGACTTGGAACAACAATTTATACAGTTGGGTGAAACGTCCTTGGTTTGCAGCCAATTGGTGATTTGTTTTATGAAAGCTAAGTTCTCTCTGTCATGATTTTATTTACCTGTGTATTTTTTCCACTGTGTATTTATTTATCTATGAAATTTGTATATGTAATATGCATGCGTGTTGGTTATTATTGTTCATGAAATATGTCTCATTTATTTATGTTGTGGCATGAATATTTAACTCTGCATGTGAATATTTCATGCCTCTTTATTGAGTAACGATTTGATCACAACTCAAGATAAGTCCATAAGTAGGGTTGAAGTGGCGTGTCTTTCCTCTGGGTCGATGGGTACGTTAGAGATTCATATCAAAGATTTAGTTTGAAACACCAGATTTGTATGGGCCAAAATTATTGGACATGGTATTATGGTTAAGAATGGATATTTCCTTGAAATATTAAAGCTGAGGAGAGAGAGCATTGCAGAGATTGCACAGAATATAGAGTGTCATGTAGATAAAGATCCTTTGTAAGGGATCGTAAAATCATGACCGTTCCCTTTTGCATTCGAGAGTGACCACCACTGTGGAATCAAGGATTTTTGGATCATTAGATCAAAAGGTAGGTGAACGAGGACCTTCAAATAAAGGTAAAACCATAGGTTGGGAGAAGTTAAGTCATTGTCACCATATCGAACTTGTTGATCCTCAGTCATTGATATAAGACGAGGAGGATATGAAAAAATCTAGAACTTCATCACTTCGACGATTATGGGAGAAAGGAAGAAGAGTGAAAAGGCCAAAGTCATGAAGTCCCATCATTCGTATGTTGCACGAAATTTCAAGTAGTTAGCGCTCCCCAATGTATCATGACAAGGGACTAATTGCCTCTCATGGGGAAGTCTATTGTTACTCCGGCACTTCGGGCTTCGAGATTTTGGGAGTTCGAGATGTAAAGAAAAAAGAGACTGCCCCATGAGAGGCAATTAGTCCCTTGTCACGATACACTGGGGAGCGCTGACTACTTGCAATTTAGTTCAACATACGGATGATGGGTCTTCATGACTTTGGCCTTTTCACGCTCCTTCCTTTCTCCCATAATCATCGAAGTGATGAAGTTACATATTTTTTCATCTCCTCCTTGTCTTCTATCAACGACTGACGATCAACAAGTTCGATCTAGTGACTGTGACTTAACTTCTCCTAGCCTCTAGTTTCACCTTTGTATGACGGTCCTCATTCACCTACCTTTTGATCTAATGATCCAAAAATCCTTGATTCCACATTATTGGTCACTCCCGAATGAAAAAGGGAACGGTCATGATTCTACGATCCATTACAAAGGATATTTGTCTACACGACGCTCTAGCTTCTGCACGATCTCTACGATGTTGTCTCTCCTCAGCTTTAATATTTCAAGGAAATATCCATTCTTAACCATAATACCATGTCCAACAGTTTTGTCCCATACAAATCTAGTGTTTCAAACTGAAGCTTTGATACGAATCTCTAACGTACCCATCCACCCAGAGACTGGACAGGCCACTTCAACCCCACTTATGGACTTATCTTGATTTCTGATCAAATCATTACTCAATAAAGAGGAATGAAATATTCACATGCAAAGTTAAATATTCATGCCACAACATAAAGAAATGAGACATATTTCATGCACAAAAATAATCAACAAGCATGGATATTACAGATACAAATTTCATAGATAAATAAATACACAACAGACTAGATACATAGGTAAATAAAATCATGACAGAGAGCACTTAGCTTTCAAGAAACAAATCACCAATTGGCTTAAGACCAAGGACGTTCAACCCAATTGTATAAATTGTTTTTCCAAGTATCAACAACAATGTCACACCTGAGCCAGGGCTACAAATCCACAAGGATGGTTCCAGAGAGTTACTCCGCTTCCCAAACCAGTGAGCACTCCAGATCTCATAGTATTTTTAGCACCCAAAGCAATCCAAGCACACCAACTCTCTTCTACCCAGCCTGCACAACCCAAGATATTGGACCCCCTTCTCTGCCATGCAATCCCTCACACTGTCCATATCCTTCGAGGGATCAAGTGCATCTGGTCAAGAATCTCCATGATGGGATTCTCAGGATTCACAGTTTGAGCAAAACTGAACCCAGGCCAAAGAATCTTAGACATGAAGGCCTTAATTCATGGATGGAATACACCAACAGTCTTTACAACCAAAAAAACCATGGCTCTCCTACAATTTGTTTTCCTTTCCCCAAGCTAAAACATGAATGAAGAACTAAGAGTGGGTGGAAGATTGAATGGAGAGAGAATAGAGTGAAAGGTGTGAACAATGAACAATGAACAACAAGTGAGTGAGTGAATGAATGAAGAAGAAGAAACCCCCACCACATACCAAAGATGGGTTTATATATTTACTTGCAAATCAAGAACCACATGGCCTTCCTCAAAAAGATCATGTAACCAATCCTCTCCACTAAATAATTATGGTTAAATAAAATATAAAATAAATACTTAGCCCCTCAAGCCCCCTCTCTTGTGGAATCATAGCCCCCTATAAATCTTGTCCTTGTTCGTCTAGCATAGAGTGATGTATTTATTATTAATAATGATCAAAACATTGTATTTCCTAGGCACACTTGCCTCTTTCAATTTTTTGGGTATTTTGGCCTTTCATAGATTAAAAAAATACATTGTTTAATACAAGGCTCAAAACTCGGGGTGTTACATAAACAAACAATAATCAAAAGTTTTCC
The DNA here is from genome assembly GCA_009831015.1 of Picea engelmannii. Taxonomy (NCBI): domain Eukaryota; kingdom Viridiplantae; phylum Streptophyta; class Pinopsida; order Pinales; family Pinaceae; genus Picea; species Picea engelmannii. Next base: position 1,280,209 of record ML777566.1, on the reverse strand, counting down.
ATGTTGATTTCGTTTAGGTGGACACTCTCTCCTTGTGCTTATAGAGTTATAAGACGGGTATATCTTCTCTAGATTGTAATAACTATTTATATACATCAAACCAAGTGTCTAGTAATTCAGGGTTCATAAGATTTACTTCACAGAGGATGATGAATCAAGAAAGAAGAGGAAATTTTCTTGTGGGAATCCATAGGAAACTAATATAATAAGCGAAGTATAAAAGAAAGAGGTATACTTACTTGGCTTGGTTAATTGTTCGAACATGGAGTTAAGGGAAGAACGATGCCCTCACTCGCAGGCTTAACACTCTCTTCTTGTTCCAAGAATAAGATGACATAATTCGAATGAGGGTATGGATGAATGAAGTATTAAATACCAATTCATATAGAAAAAAAACCATTGATTTAAATGAATTTTGTCTTTTTTTAATAAGAATTAGTAATTTAAATGATTTTTGTATTTCTAGTATAATAGCACTATAAGATAGCACTATGTAAAAATATAATATTGATACTTAGTATAGTCTGAGGGAAGGTTCATTTTATTAATACCAATTGTATAATGATATTGTTTGGTGGACTATTCAAAGTCATGATAAATTTGTATGTTGCAACTAATATTCATGGATATAGGCTATAGATTAATGAATTTCTCTATGTAGAGAATCCAAAAATTGATATCTTATATGTTGGATTGTGCAATCCCCTCAATACTTAAATAAAAGAGTCAAGAAATATCTAATTGAATAGTTCAAAAGGTGCAATATTTGGTAAGGTTTTGAAAAAAAATCAAGAAAACTCTAATTGAATAGTTCAAAAGGTGTAATACTTGCTAAGGTTTTGCAAAACAATCAAGAAATTTCTAATTGAATAGTTCAAAACGTTCAACACTTGCTAAGGTTTGACAAATGGGCTTTATTGTGTGGAAAGCTCCACAATCAAGCTTGCCAAAGGAGTCTCACAATTGGTGACCTCCGGAAAGACTTGGTTACTAGGTGCAAGCCTTGAAGTTGATGATTTATACTATGCTGTTGGTTTCTCTAATTTCTATCTCACTTCTTCATGAATACTAAGTGGACTATTCAAAATCATGAGAAATTGGTTGTCTTCCATTAATACTCATAGATATGGATCATAGATTAATTACTTACTCTATGAAAATAATTCTGTAAATGATATATCATATGTTGAACTTCACAAATCCCTCAATAATTGAATGAAAGAGTTAAAGGAGCTCTAGTTGAATACTTGAAAAGACATAGTTCTTGATAAGGTTTTTCAAATGGGATAACAATCTAAGTGGAATTAATTGTGCGTAAAAATCCATAGTTAAAAGTTGATAAGAGGAGTCTTAGGATGGATTACCTATCAAGTCATGGTTACTCGGTGCAAGCTTAGGAATTGAGTGACGATTTATGCTATAAGATTTATTTCACTAGTTTCAATTCCACTTGTGAGTGTCACTTGATACAATGAGTGGTAAGTGGACTATTCAAAATCATGAGAAATTGTTCCATCATGACTAATAATCATGAATATGGGTGATAGATTAATAGTTTATTCTATGCAAATAATCCTAATATTTTTTTAACAAAAATACTATTAAATCGTATCGAAATGTCCCGTGACTCTCAAAATTCCAACAACATTGTCGTGAGTGGATGTAACAAGACATACCCAAAAAGACATTTGAACTCCAATTTTTGGCATTGAAAGTGCAAGTTATTTTGTTTTTCAAAAACATTCCCATTAACAAAGAAGTTAATAAGTGGACAAACTCAACCTCTTTTCCATTGAAATTCTTCTGAAAAATTGCTAAGGATTTAGAGTTTCACTTAATTAATGGGAACTTGACCATGGAACGTTTCCTTTAGGGGTTTTGACCCATTTTAAGATGATTCAATTTTAAAAAAATGAATAGATTAAGATGAAACTTCCAATTTGTTTTAGCTTCTTCACTTATTAAATCCAATGATTTCTAAAGTTCATCTTTTTCCTTTATTTTCATAATCAATTTCCCACATAAAAAACAACGAACTCTCACTTGGCTTGTCCAAAAAAGTACACCCCTCTTAACAATACTGTCTTAAAAAATTAATTAAATTTTGTTCAGTTAGTGGCACATTATCAACCTTGGATCTACATGCACATACTTTATTATTTATTTCGACTAACTTGTTAGATTATGTACACCATTTTAAAACTATAACAAAGGCATTTGGCCGAGTGAATGTTAGACAATCTATTCCGAACCATATATAAAGTGAATGTTAGACAATCTATTCCCAACCCTACATATAGTCCCTAATTTCATATGTGAATGTTTTATGGGTATTTATTTCTGATTTGAATGTTTTTATTTCATGGAATGAACAATATTATTTATCATTTGATATCAAAGAATTAAAACTAAGCTTATTCCCTCGCCCACCCCTATATGTTTTTTAAGTTTGAAAATGAATGAAAAAACAACCAAAGTAGATCTAGACATTTTTGAGTTGGTCCACTTTTAGCTTAGTAGCTACAAGCCTCCATACACATTAGTCTCCTATCTTGCATCTAGCTATCTAATGATCGATTTTATGTGACGTTGAACATTATACAGAATAAAGATACATTACATTTACATTGCACTATCTGGGATGCAGACATGTTGCTTTAGATGAATTAATGGAGATCAGACGTGCAATAATTTTATGATAATGTCTTGCAATTCTGAAAGTGGAAAGGGAAAGGTATTGTTATCTCTAGGATTGAAAAAGGCCAACCTCTTCAAGGGGAAAACTTAAGGACAATGACAAGTAGGAAGCTCATTGTTATCTTAACATGATTATTTTTGTATATCTAGGCTAGGGTCACTAATAAAAGAAGGGGATACTCTCGTTGTAAATGAGGAAGGCAAGGGTGAGGAGACGAATTAGTATTACACTGTTTAAACATTTCTATAGGATTGATTCAAAGAAACAAGAGAAGTCAATATGCATAGAATGTCACCCATAAACAACCCAAATGAGTGAAGTTTGTTTGAGTGTTTACTCAACTATCTCACATGAATCATAGGTTTATTAAAGAAATGTTTTTCATTCTATAATCATTCAAGTTCTTTCAAACCAAAAATATTTAGGGAAGACCCCCCCCAAAAAAGAAAACTTCCAGTCAAAAAGTTTGTGGTATGCTACAACGCTCAAAATATATATGTAAGCTAAGACACCCACTGTAAGAGAATGTAATCTTCTCAAATGATGTTTTAGGTGCACTATAACAACCCAATAATAGAATGGTTGGTTTCAGGATCCCTAGGGGACTTCCTATATATGCTAACATATGTGTAAGTAATGTCCTCGTTCAATGTAGGTGTTGTCTAATGAAATACTACTTGAGTGGGTACCTATAGTGGTTACCCGGAGTTCCAAAAAGGCAAGAAAAATATCAATCCTCCAGAGATCATGAGTATCATTGTGTGTATTAATCTCAAATCACAGTTTTAAATGCCTCCATGGCATAGTTATTTATAGGCCAAGTTCACATCTCTAACCTAAAAAACTAAAATCTTGCTAAAAATTATGATGTCCATCATAACTTAAATTTTCAATATGAAATACTCATTATTGAATCATATACTTGCATCATTCATCATCATTGCTAAACATTCACCATTTATCATCCATGTCAATATAGTATTCAATGTTGATCATACACATTAAATGTAAACCATTGTTCAATCACAAAGTTATGCTTTTAAAATCAACAATCAAAAGAGTGTGCAATATGTATTCTATTTACCACAATAATCATTCATTAACTCATAAATCAATGATTTAATGATAGATTGGTAATAAAAGTTCCCAAGGAAAAGTCATAAATTAATTGTTATCATTTGTCATTACTCACATTCATCAAATAAGACTTTGTGCAAAATATAAAAATTATCCAAAGCATGTTTTAATAATTGAGACCATTTAAACATAATGCAATAAAATTAATGTGACAATCAATATATCACTTAAAAAATTCATATATAGACTATTGGTAATTGATGCAGTCTTGTCAATCATCTCACATGATGCAATCTATTTGCAATTTTCTTTTCTATGGTTAGTGTTTAGATATACATTGTCTGACTAAATAATGCATGAGTAGTTTTCCAAAATAAATTGTTGTAAGAATTCATTCACAAGAAGCTAAGTGTTTGTTCTATGAGGCTATGTATTGTTATGAAGATCAAGGTTTATCATTGTTGAACATCACCTTTTTGTGAAACTACCTAAATAATAATTTATTCTTTCTTTATGCATGGATTGTAAGCCTGATTCTACGATATTGTGATTTAATAATTTGCTATAGTGTTATGCTATTCTAATTGAATGATTATCTAGTCATAGGCCTGCATATATCCTTCATTTGGTATCATAGTTGGTTGTTGTTTTAGGGTAATCATGTCAAACTCTAATTCCTTGCCCATTCCAGAATTTAATGGAAGTGATTATGATTATTGGTGCATCAAGATATTGACCTTTTTGATAGGGAAATATCTACGGGAGATTTTAGAAATGGGTTATGAAGAGCCAGAAGATTGGACCACTCTTACTACAAATGATAGAGTAGCTAAGAAGGAATATAGAAAGAAGAATGCTCAAGATTTATTTCATATTCAAATTTCTCTTGATAAAAGCTTGTTTCCAAGAATTGTAGGTGCAAATTCAGACTCTACAAGAAGCTTACCAAGGCAATGATCAAGTCAAAATTTTCAAGCTACAGACATTGAAAAGAGAATTTGAGAATTTGAAGATGCAAGAAGCTGAAAATGTAAGTGATTATTGTGTGAGAGAAAAATATGTAGTCAATATGATGGCTACTCTTGGAGAAATTGTGGACAAAGAAGTGTTGAGGTCTATAACACCAAGGTGGAACCATGTTGCCATAATCATTGGAGAAAAAAAGGATTTTTCTACTTTTCAATTTGATCACCTAGTTGGATCTCTTATGTCTCATGAAGAAGGATTGATATATTCATTTGGAGAAAGTGGCGAGAAATATTTTTCTTCAAAATTGGAAATTACAAAGAATGAAAATGCCAACACTTGCAGCAAAAGAAACCAAATCCAAGGTAGAGGTCAAAATCATAATTATCCAAGAGGAAGAGGTGGTTAAGAGGAAGAGGTAGAGACATATTTGATAAAAGAAATATCCAGTTGTTGGCACAGGGGCAGACCTAGGGTTCAACGCTACAACAACGCACCAACAAAACCCTAACTACAAGCCTTTTTTCCAACACCTGCGAAGCAAATTAAGTCTCACCAGAGGTAGAGGTAGGGATGGTTGTATGACTCAGGTGTCTGCAACCTTAGTTGGGACATAGATATATGATTGTAATACTTAACAGATTACTTACAATCTTGATCACATAGATCTAAATTTAGCACTTAGATATTCCTATGACCTCTCTCATTACATCACCTAGTATTTTATATATACTTTACAAAATAGGACTAAAAATGGGTAAACCCATGGGATGACATCCCATACCCATTACATAATCCCAAATCCCAAAAAGAACCCAAAAAGGGGCCAATATCCCACGATATCTTCTTCTTCTTGCGCTCTGCCTTCGACAGGTTACTGAATTCCCAAAAAAAGTCAAACGTGACCAAATATCTATCAAAACTTGGTCAAGGGCCAACAACCCCCCAACACTCACCTGTGACTCATCCCGAGTCACTCTGATCTAGATAATTCCACTTCAAAATCCTCAAGCATAGCTAGAGCTTCTTTGAATTATTGTTGTGCCTTGGCCTCCTCTTCAGGAAACTCTTGGATGACTTCATCGTTGACAGGTCCTTCCAAGCACTATTCAACTATAGTGACAACCTGCTACAGTTCTACTCCTAAGCCTTCTACCTCTGTGAACAATTGATAGGCCTTATCTTGTACAAGTTAAAACCTCTGAGTTACTTCCATAAATCTGCATTGGATAGTGTGGATATGTTGTTGGGTAGTGCGCTTCTCTTGGGATCGCTTCATTCTTTCCACAACTGAAAGGGCTTCAACTGCGCATGTATCATTTCAGCTTGATACTTCGCCCCTTGGAGCTGCGACTCTAGTTCCTTTAGTTATGGATTCTCCGTGAGTTCCTTGTAGGTATGGGAATTGCGATCAGTGAGTTGCTTACATTCCATAGCAATGGATTTTGTTCTCTCAATTGCACTTCGAGCAGTTGCTTCTCTTTGATCCCTTACATCATGTGGGGTCTCGGGTACTACGCGGAGCTCTAAGTCTATTATGCGTTGTTGTAACTACTGGATAGCTTCTGCGAGCTATTCCACTTGCTGTGTGACTCGATCCTCTACCTTTATTTCGACGAATGTCACAGAGACAAGTGTTATGCTGACCGCTTCTTTTACTTCAAGATTCTCTGTGAGCAACTGTTCTTTTCCTTGCTGCATCTGTGATATTTCTTCATCGAAGAACAATTTATTGGCATAGGGGAAGACCCAGGGTTCAACACTACAAAAACGCACCAACAAAAACCTAACTACCAACCCTTTCGGAAACACCTGCGAAGTAGATAAAGTCTCACCCGAGGTAGAGGCAGGGGTGGTTGCAGGACTCAGGTGTCTGCAACCTTAGCTGGGACATAGATCTTTGATTGTAATACTTAAAAAGGCACTTAGCACCGACAGTTCATCATTATTTAACCACTATTCTACTGCATAGATAAAACAAATAATCCCATCTTTCACTCAGATATGATGTATCTAAGCACTTATCATAAAGAGGTAAATTAAATCTAGCAGATTCAAGCACTAAGCACATTCACATAGGTCAGATCTACATTCATATACATCATTAGCACAAAGAATAAGCATATCTATCTATCTATATCATAGCACTTTAGCAAGTAAATACATAAGCATATCAATACATTGCTCAAAGAAGAGCAACACAACATATACGTGGTTTACCCCCACCCTGGGGATACGTCCACCAACTCTTCTTCTTTATTATCTTCTCCAATAGGTTACATGCACAGAGCCTCAAAACCTTACTCCGCATAGGACAAGCGATCTGTGAAGCTCACTATATCCTCCTTCCTCGAGTATATCTAAGCACACAGTCTTCCACAACCTCTTACAATGACTTGCACTTAGCTCTGCAAGTCTCACACAGTATGCACAGAGCACTTACAATCTTGATCACATAGATCCAACTTTACCACTTAGCTATTCCTATGACCTCTCTCATTACATTGCCTAGTCTTCTATATACACTTTACAAAATAAGCCTAAACATGGGTAAACCCATGGGCCGACATCTCATACTCGTTACATAATCCCAAATCCCAAAAAGGACCCAAAAATGGATTGAGATCCCATGATCTCTGCTTCTTCTTGGGCTTCGCCTTCGACAGGCTTTCGAAGTCCCAAAATAGGTCAAACTTGACCAAAGATCTCTCAAAACTTAGTCAAGGGCCAACACTGCTCTGGTTATGAAATACATATTGGCTTGATGATGTATGGTTCTATGCTTTTCTTGAGACTAGAAACTATGTAAACTTGTGATATTTCTCTGCAATGATTGTTGTGTGGTTTTATTTGCAAATAGAAAGCGATGGTTCAAGTCACAATTTCATTAATTATTCTGAGTGGTAGAAGCCATGAAGGCTCTCTTTTTTCCTTATGAGTTTTTTGGAGGGTTCATTCAGTCCAGACTTGACCGATTGTCTTCACACAGTTCTTGTCACCTCACCTGGTTGTATTGTTGTTATGGGGTTGCTCGGTTTGATTTCGAACCACCTTGTCTCAGTGTATATCATTTCACCTGGGTATGGTTTTGTTTATACTATTGGCATCTACATAGTTGGTTGTGATGGCTATTATGCCTATGGGATTGCTTTGAGGTTGATTTATTTTTCATGGATCTCTTTTTATATCATCATTACCCGAGCTGATTGGGAAAAATCGCAAGGGTTATTGTCTGCATGTTCTAGGTGTTGTTTATTGGCCCGTGAGGGACCTCTACTGCTCTATTCATAATATCTCATGCATGTTGAACACTCTCCTTGTCTTTCAAATCTATGGGTGATATGACCAGTGTGTCCATCGTGTTTTCCTAAATGTTTCTCACCGACTGTTGGTGGTCATTTCCAACCTCCCTGTGTTGGTTACTCATATCCCTCTCTTGATTATTTTAAGCCTAAGTTTGATAAATGAACCATTTATTTTTGTTCGAGCTCATGGTCGATTGTTATGATTTGGTGGAGTATCGTCGACAGAGGTTGATTATTGCTTGTCCCTGATTAATAGCATTGACAGTGGGGTTTGTGATTGGTTTATAATCACTTTATTCTTTTATTATGGAAATTGATTCAATAGTCCAACATGGTTTTATGGTTGATCAAGAATATGCCTCTTTGCTTTATGCGTTGGGTTGTGTGTTTCCTACAACATGATATATGTTGAAATAAGGGTTGTTGTTACTATGTGTTTTAATTGCCAATTAGTAGTATTGCAATCATGATAGTTGTGGGATGGATTTCCACTATATATGTTATGGATATCATTTGGTTATACCATCAGAGATGGGCACAGGTTTTTTAACAATATGGTTTTGTTGTAATTTGATTGAATGGAGAAATGGAATAAGACATACTTTCGTTGTCTAATTGTATTAGATTGATAGCTTAGTGTTGTTTGATGTTTAGATTCATGGTAATTAGACATGTACAATCACAAAAATGATTTTGTGTTTTGTTGAATGGTCTTTGTATCCTACAACATCGTACAATTTGAAGTGGTGATTGTTGTGTGTTTAAATGGAAAGTCGGGATTATTGCAATTTGCAATATTGATGATTGTGTTTTGGTTGTCCACTGTGTATGTTTGATGGATATCATGCATTGTATCAGAGATGGGTAGGGGTTTTGTGACAATATGGTTTCATTGCAACATAATTGTTAAATGGAATTGAGGAATGGAATCAAGCACGATTTTTGTGTCTTTGTTTGATTAATGAAATAATTCATGGACAATGGTTGATGTTTTTATGTTGAATAGAGTGGAAACAAGTGACCGCGTGTTCATTTGGAAATTGTTTTAAAATATTAAATAGAACAAATGAGAAGAAACAAAAATCTTATACAAGTTGTTTGGAAAGCATATTGTTTGAGTTTGATGACACTGTGTTAAATATTTAATTGCGAATAGTCAACAAGTTAATACACACAAATGATTGAATTATGCACAATAGTTGTTAAAATGATCACAATGATTATTTGATTAGTGTTGGATCTTTTCCATTTAATATAGAATGTTTTTTTGGATTACTTAATTAATCATATGAATAGTATTCGCTCTCCTCCCAATCATTATTTCACTTTTTGCACATTAAAATCCCCTCACCGTCCCACATTCATTATTCACCCCTTGTTCCTAAATTTAATTATAGTTAAGAGAAACTTTGTATTATGGTAGTTTAAAAGATCACACAGGGATGAATTACAATAATGCATTTTTTGGGTTTACGATACAATTGATTGTTTGATGTCTGTGAGCAGTAATCGTGATCCTTTCCCCCTCACTCTAAATTTTTTCTCTCATTACAACCCCTCACATATCCCAAGACCCTTATTCACCCCCTACTCATTAATGACTACTAAACAATTGTATAGATTGGATTGCATGAGACTGATATGTTGCTGAGCCAATTTTTATTTCATATTTTTAAAAAGAGTTATCATGTATGGTTGTTAAAGAAAGTATTTAATAATCAATTATGCATACATGAATGAATTTTTCAAGCAAAAGGTTGAAAACCGAGACCCACCAAGCCCCTGAGATATTATAATGGATGTGCTCATTTAACCATAGAAAATATCACTAACATCACCCAACCATAGGCCGAAGCTTCCCCCAAGCACCTTAAACTTGACAGAGAAACATTCAAGAAGCAAAACCTAGGCTAGATAGCCAAACAAGATAGCGCACCTCTCTCCAAGGATAGTGCACCAAGAAAGAATAACAAAAATTGATCAGAAAGTCCAAACCCATAGAAGAACAAGACCATAGAATGGCGGAAAAATCTTCTCCAGAACTTTCACACAAAATTGCCCAACTATAGTGCGCACAAGTCTGTTACTGTAGTTCTGAGACCGCCTGCCAAAATGAAGACTGGCCTTCTGTATTTATACTAAAACTGGAAAACTGCCTGGGTCAACTTCGCATTCTGGGTGCCTATTTACTTAGTATGTAATATTTCCTTTAGTTGACTTCTTCTCTTGGAGGGCTAATACAAATTATCTTCTTGAGCCGACTTGTCTTCTAGGGTTATTAGCCAACTAATTAGGGTTTCTTTTTTCTTCAAATAATATTCTATTCTTGTCACATTTACATGTGGAGGTAAATACCTCCCATAGATACCATAATATCAATAGTCCCTCCTAGCTACAAAGGTATTTGAGGGTAATGATATTGATCACAAACATACCATTCACTCGGTAGCATCAACATAGTCGTATAGATTATCTCATGACTAGATCATGAGCGCCATCATCACTATCAGTGTCATCAACTCCATCATCTCTCAAAACCATACTCCATATGAGTAGTCAGACATGATGATGGATAATTCACTCACTCCACAGAGTGACACAAGAGCCATTCTTCTAATCCGGACATGTGTCCTAGAAGAATAAATGTCCTGAACCATTTTTCGTTTGGGAAATCTTTGTCCATTGATCATCCATCTAGATAATAATCATTTCCAATAGTATTGATAGTATTCAAGGCAATCGGAAAAATATCATGTAATAGAACACAACTGTGTCTATTCATAGTAGTACACAAGTACAATCCAGTGGTACACTACCACACCAAGTAGCACAGAGATACTTGATCAGGGAAATATAGTCACAATTAGTGGAACACATCCACCACAGTAGTATACATCTACTATCCAGAGACATACAATCTCCATAACAATCATATCATCAACCTACACATAAAACATGGTTATGATATAAATTGAATCATCTGGGCCATTATTCCACTCACATCTATGATATTTGGAAGAGCATCTTCCCTTAGAAGGTAAAACATCAATGATGAGCTATTTGGACTATTCTTCTCAAGAAAATAAGAATAATTGTCCCGATTTCTGAGCCTAGACCATTCACCTATCCGGGCCATTCCTTTGGCACTAAAAAAAGTGAAACCTGGAGAGAATGAATCTTCCCTAGGGAATTCCTGTCCCTGATTGTTGAACTTGGACCATTCACCTATATGGGCCATTCCTCCAGCGCTAAACAAAGGGTAACCTGGAGAGAATGAATTTTCCCTAGGGAATGACTGTCTAGACCATTTCCTAAGGAAATGACTTTCCTGCACCAATCTCCAAAATGAACCATTCTTCGAAATTTCTCACAACTGTGAGCTTCAAAAGAATGACTATCTAGCGAGGCATACCAGTCTTCTTGACCACTACTGAGAGTGACCGTCAAGAGGAGAGACTATCCTAGACCATTCCCTATGTTAACCACAACGGGAATTGGTGTCTATGGTACATCAACAATCCATCAAACCATTTTCATTACGAAAATGACCGTTCAATATGGACCATTTTTCGAACTTGAAAATGCTTGTTTGTTAGAAATATCAAACCGCTTTCCAAACTGTAAAGGAACTGCTCATCCTGGACAATTTTTTGAACTGAAAAATGTTTGTCGATAAATCAATAACAAATTAGTGCTCCCTCCCAACCTAGGAGTCATCTCTTCCTTTTTCAATAGGGAAGTCGTCTCCATGAGCTCCATCTTGAGTAAGTAAAACTCTTTCATCTTGGATAGAGAACTTACCAAAATATCTTCTTATCTTCTCATCTGTGGAAATATATTGGAGAACCACTTCTCCTCTCTAGACCTCATCACAGAGAATGTAATTATTGATCTCAATGTACTTCGGTATTTCTGGAACATTGATGTTCTTTGAAGGCTTCATATAGCTATGGTCAATATAGTATATCATTGTTGAATTCAACTCTTTTGTTTCCTTCTAGCTCATAACATCATGGCAGGGCTCAAATTGGAACATATCCATGTGGCACTTATTCTTCCATCATGAGAGTTTGTCATGGACTAGCAATCCATCATCCTGGACTTCTGAGTAACCATTTTGATACAATATCTTTGTTTATAGAAAAATTTTCACCATGCTTCTGCTGTGCATTGAAGGCTCTGCACCAAGTTGTTTGAATCCATACAAGATCTTTCATCTACATACACGGGTCTCTTTCTAGTATACCTCAAAGCCTTGAGGTTGATCTACATGTAAACTCCAACCCATGGATATTGCGAATGATATACTGGCTCATGTAGAGGTATGTTTGGTTTATTGGAACGAGAAATCATCATAGCCTTCTCCCTCCATATGGGAGACCTCTAGTTCTGGATATCACAATGCTTACATTCATCAGTCTTCCATACATTGTTCTTCATCACAAATTTTAGTTCCTCTGCTTGATTTCTTTTAGTGATCTCATATCAGGCTGGTAGTCTTGTGATTCTCGATACAATGACTGGTTGTTCTGGATTTTCTTTCTCTCTTGAAATCTTCATGTTTCTCTTTAGATCTTGGGTCCATGGAGTTTTCTATAGATTCCATGCCTTGAAGATTCCAACTTCTTTCTTTCATCATGGATGTGGATGGACAACTAGGGATACTTTAAGGCTTCTTTTCAAAGAAGACTTCTTATAAAGTCACTTGAACACATGCTGCTTTTCATGGTTTCTACCATGAATAGATACTTCATCATCTTCAATGGATCATATTATTTAGGATTATCTCCCTCCTAATCCTTTCTTCATGCATGAATACATGCTCTTCTTTTGGAAATATATAATCGGCTCCCCACATCTAGGAGAGTCCACGCTTCCTTCTACATCCTTATTTCCTTTTGCGAGGTGTCACAAATCTTTTTCCAATTTCCTCTTAATTGTTGACTTCTTTTTGTCTTTACTTCTTCTAGGTTTCTTCAAGATTGATTTTGATTTTAGCTTAACTTGTAGTTGTTACTTAAGTAATAGCTTCCACATGAATTATTACCAGGGGTTGTTGATGTACTTCATCCTTTCATGTGTATTGGATGACTTGTAGTCATAGTGATCAAATTCCTTATCTTGTTGTTGTTACATAGGTATAGTTTCTCTTGGAACATATTATCTTCTAAGAAATAGATGTGCAAGATATGTAGAGAAAATATGGTATGTACAAGAACTATGAAGAGTATTGTTACCTTGTCTTAGAATAAGAAGTTTGTTTTGTCCTGCTTGGCTTTCTTTGAGGGTTCCCTTTCTTCAGAAACTGATGCTTTGCATGTTTAATTCATTTTATTTAACTTAGGACAATGATTCTTGTAGTGACCATACTTTCGACAATTGAATCATTGTATTTGGTTTCTTCCTGGAGCCAAACTTATTTTTATTCTTGAAATTCTTGAATTTTGTTGTGAAGGCTTGATCATCGTATTTATTTTGGGGTTTCTCTTTTGCATTGATCCTTGATTTTTCTTGTGCACAACAATTCCAAAGTTATTCAATTGTAGGATACTCCTTCCTTGCGTTTGTGCTTGTGGAAAATGCATCTCATGTCTTGGGAAGACCATTGAGTACTATATTTACCAGTTCCTTCTCTGAGATGATCTCTTCAATAGCTTGTAGTTGATCTCTTAACTGAGAGATCCTCACAAAGTATGATGTTATGTTGTCATCATCATTCATCTTCATGTCACGGAGCCCATTATTCAGACTCATTATTTGTTCAATGTTTCTAACTGAGAAGATGTTTGTTAGGGCATCATACATCTTCTTAGATGAGTCAAGATGGGATATGTAGGGTAGAAAGTGGTATTTTATAGATTCCACTATGATACTAATGTCATTGATGTCATTATATTTGAACTTCTCCATAACTGCAACGTTTTGTGATTCCTTCTCTTTTCCTTCTTCAAACTCTGGTTCCACGGTCTTTACTTTCACGATATACAACACTTTATTCTTGGCAAGGATGAGGTCAATCCTTGTCTTCCATGCTCTGATGTTGGAATCCCCATCTAACTTGTTTTATAACTTCATAGAGTAAGTCATGGCTTCTTTTACTTGGTCAACCCTAGATTTGACCAAAAACTCAAACTTGACGTGTTAGCTTGCTCAGAGTACCAGGAGATGCACTAGGTTAGGGTGCACTAGTCTATATGGAATTTAGGTCAACCCCTTCACTTAAGGTGCATCAACAAGAGTATTAGGGTTTCTACAACTCCACCTCCTAGTAACTCTAGAGACAATGCTTTATTAAATTCTCCTGCTAGAAACCATACCGATACTTCTTCAACGAGCATAGTATCCTGATGGGTATTCTCCCTTCCAGTGGTTAGACTGAATTAAGGAGGGGTGGTCCCATAACCTGTTAGAATATAATTGATGTTCTCTTTTAACCATAGGCACTATCACTATTGTCACCCAACCATAGGCCGAAGCCACCCCCGAGCACCTTAAGCTTGACAAAGAATCATTCCAGAAGAAAACCCTAGGCTAGATATCCAAACAAGATAGCAGACCTCTCTCCAAGGATAGCGTACCAAGAAAGAATAACAAAAAATGATCAGAAAGTCCAAACACAGAGAATACCAAGACTATAGACTCGCGGCAACAACTTCTCCAGAACTTGCACACAAAACTGCCCAACTGCAGTGTGCACAAGTGTGCTACTACAGTTCTCAGACTCCCTGCCAGAATGAAGACTCGCCTCCTTTATTTATACTAAAACTGGCAAACTGCTTGGGCCGACTTCTAATTCTCGATGCCTATTTACTTAGTATATAATATTTCCTTTAGCCGACTTCTTCTCTTGGAGGCTAATAACATAATAAAAATTATCTTCTTGAGCCGACTTGTCTTGTAGTGTTATTAGCCAACAAATTAGGGTTTCTTCTTGCTTCCTGGAATATTCTATTCTCGTCAGGTTTACACGTGGAGGTAAATACCTCCCGCATCTACCATAATATCAACAACCTTCCCACATTCATTATTCACCCTCTGTTCCTATATTTAATTACAGTTAAGAGAAACTTTGTATTATGGTAGTTTAAAATATCACATAGGGATGAATTACAATATTGCATTTTTGGGGGTTTACAATAGAGTTGATTGTTTGATGTCTGTGAGTAGTAATCGTGATCTTTTCCCCCTCATTCTAACATTTTTCTGTCATTACAACCCCTCGCATATCCCAAGACCCTTATTCACCCCCTGCTCATTAATGACTACTAAACAATTGTATGGATTGGATTGCATGAGACTGATATGTTGCTAAGCCAATTTTTATTCCATATTTTAAAAAAGAGTTATCATGTATGGTTGTTAAATAAAGTATTTGCTAATCAATTATGCATACATGAATGAGTTTTTCAAGCAAACGGTTGAAAACCAAGACCCACCATACCCCTGACAAAGGAAAAGCCACTACTTCCCCTTCCTCACCTTCAAATGATTCTGATAAATCTGTCTTCCCGCATGCATTTGAGGGACGATTGTTCTCACGTGATCAACGAGATTAGGCCTAAAGGCTCATCATAGCCAAAGGAAAATTCAGATAGATCAAAAAGTGACACCAACAACAAGGGAAATGTTGCATCTAAGAGTGGAAAATATGGATTTTAAGTTTTATTTTATTTATTGTTGATGACAGTTAACTTAAGAAGTTTTGGACAACATGTGCTTTTTTTTGGATATATGAGTAATATATTTTTTTGAAAATAATTTCAAATATCAATGAGATAAATTGTCAAACATGAATGTGATTATGGGAGTCACAAGGAAGATTGATTTTTCTTGATTAACTAGTTATTTTATGATTGTTAAGAGCTAAAGGGGAGTCATAAGGGATCCCACCTACTAGTTATTATTTATTTAAAACCCTTATTATGATTTATTACTTTTTCCCCTAACTAAAAAGTTGGTTCAGTTTTTAGTTAACTTAACTAATGTAGTTCAACTACTTCAACCAATTCTAATTTGCTTAAAGGAAAAAGAAAAGGGAGGAACAAGAGATAGAAGGAGAAGCATACTAAGGTTTTCTCTTTGAGTTTTGTGTTGAGATAGTTCAGTTTTCATTCATTCCTTAATTTATCACAAGCCTAATTTTTTTGTATGATAGTAGGGTCTTATTGTAGATAGCAAGATTGAGCACTAAATTACATCATTCAAACACTTGTTTTTCAGAGGTGTTGTTCTATCTTTGATAGTCTTTGTAGACTTGTATGTTTGTGAATTAGTTTTCATTACTAACAAAGGCTATTGTTAGAGTTCATTTTTTTATTTTTTGTTGGAGGTCCTTTTGTATGTTTCAATAGGGACGTCTAAGTTTGATTTTGGTCTAAAACTTCTTCACGAAATTTTGTAAAGAAAATGACTCTTTGATGAATTGGAATGAAATAAATGATTTATTTGTGTCGCATCTATCTTGATTATCGACTTGGTGTCTTTACTTCTGTCTCTATATTTATTTCATCATCTATTATGTTCAGAAAAACACATAAATAATGAATGTTTCAACAAGCTTTTATTTATAAAAACTAGCTTAAGCACTTGTAATCAATACTTTTGAGTTAGGATATTAATTTTGATGGATATAAACATAGGGTGATATTTCCATCTATTTTTATTTAGACAAGCAAAATATGAAAATGCTTGAGTAATATTATTTCATATCTTTTCCTCAACACACTCCACAATTAAAGCATAATTTATTGAGTGTTGGTCAATTGTGTGAGAAAAATTATAAGGTGGTGTTTGAAAATCAACAATGTATAATTTATGATAAAAATAGAGGCAATATGGTGCTTACACATGTGCCTATGTCAAAGAATAGGATGTTCCCATTGATGTTTGGAGAACATAACAACCATCTTGCCAATATGGCATATGAGGGAAAAAGTTGGTTGTGGCATCTCAAGTATGGAAATTTGAATTTTCATAGTCACATCAAAAGAATTAGTTTATGGTTTGCCTAAGGTTCAAGAATAGAGGGATATTCATGAAGGATGTGCTAAAGGAAAACATGAAAGAGAGAAATTTTCAAAAGGAAATGAATTGAGGGCCCATTATACACTTCAGTTAGTTCACTGAGACATTTGTGGTCCTATGGAGACAAAGAGTTTGGGTAGGTCATCATATTTTATTAATTTTATTGATGATTACTCATAAAAGTTTTGGGTTCATTTTTTGAAGACTAAGGATGAATCCTTTGATACATTCAAGAGGTTTAAAGCCCTAGTGGAAAATGAAAGAGGTCACAAAATCAAGTGCTTAAGGACTCATAGTGAAGGAGAATTTTGTTGAAAATCTTTTCAGAATTATTGTGATATGAATGGCATCAAAATAAAACTCACCACTGCTTACACACCTCAACAAAACATAGCAATAGAGAGGAAAAATCGTGCAACGATGGAAATGGCAAGAAGTATGTTACAAACCAAGGGATTAAGAAATACTTTTTGGGTTGATGAACATATGTATATATTCTCAATCGATGTCCCACAAATTCACTTGATATGATGACTCCATATGAAGCGTTGTATGACAAAAATCCTAATGTTAATCATTTGAGATTCTTTGGTTGTGTAGCCTATTTCCATGTAGTTGATCAAAAGAGACAAAAGTTAGATCCAAAAAGTGAGTCATGCATTTTTGTTGGATATAGTGAACAAAGTAAGGCTTACAGGCTATATAATCCCCTCACTAATAGCATTGTTGTGTCAAGAGATATGATTTTTGATGAAGGGGGAGTTTATGGTCATAAAAAATGCCATGATGATATGTCTAAATCTGTTTTGGATAACGATATTATTCATGATATTGATAATGAGAAGCCCACTAATATTTCAGTTCCAAGTAGCCCCTCGTCTAATTCTTGAGTTCCAAGTGCAAGACCAAAATCAAATTCAAGTTATGCAAGGAAGGTAATAAGATTAAGTGACATTTATCAAAGGAGTAAAAGTTGAGTACATGAAGAAAATCCAATAGGTGAGACATTAAATTTTTCTTTACTTTCCAACGCTGATTTTGAACAATCATGTTTTGAATATGTGTGTACTAATGAGGTTTGGGTACATGCAATGCAAGAAGAGATAGATTCTATTCACATGAATGATACTTGGGAGCTTAGAGAACTTCCACATGACCAGAAAAGTATTGGTGCTAAATAGGTCTACAAGACTAAGTACAATAGTGATTGAGTGTTGAAAGACACAAGGAAAGATTTGTTGCTAAAGGCTTCACACATAGGTATGGAATTGATTATTAAGAAACATTTGCATGAGTAGCAAGACAAGAGACTGTTAGAATGATGATTTCATTAGCAGGTCAGAATAAATGGAGCATAAATTAGATGGATGTGAAAGGTGCCTTTTTGATTGGGTACTTAGAAGAAGAAGTGTGTGTGGAACAAACACAAGGTTTTGAAGTGCAAGGAAAATAACATCAAGTATACAAGATGAAGAAGGGTTTGTATGGCTTCAAGCAGGCACCAAGAATATGGTATGCTAGGGTTGATAGATATTTTAAGGAGAGTGGCTTCAATAGAAGTAAAAGTGAACCTACACTTTAGTACCAACAAGAAGGTAATGATATTCTTATTGTAAGTCTATATGTTGATGACTTATTATATATGGTTAGTAGATCTAAGATGAAGGATGAAGTCAAAATTTCTATGATGAATGAATTTGAGATGAAGTATTTGGGTCCCATGCAATATTTTATGTGTATGGAGGTTTATCAAAATGAGGATGAAATTTTAATTTGTCAAACAAAGTATGCAAAAGATATGTTGAAGAAATTTGATATGCTAGATTGTAAACCAACCTCTACTCGAACTGCTCGTGGAATTGTGTTGTGTAGAGATGATGGTGTTGAAATAGTTGATGAGGAAACATACATAAGTATTGTTGGAATCTTGATGTTTCTAACCCACACAAGACCTCATATTTCTTATTCAATTTCTCTTGTTTCACTATACATGACAGAGCCATCTGAAATACATATGAAGGCAACCAAGAGGATTTTGAGGTATGTGAAAGGAACTCTAAATTTTGTTATTCATTACTACACTTATAAAAGGTTTAATCTTGTTTGATGACCGAAAGTATACATCTGGTAATTGTTTCTCTTTTGGTTTGGGTTTGAATACGTGAAGCTCAAAGAAGCAAAGTATAGTTGCACTTTCATCCACATGAGTAGAGTATGTTGTAGTCAAGCATGTACACAAGCATTATGGCTTAGAAAAGTTCTAAAATAAATTGGAGAGAAAAAAATTCATCCTACACTGATATTTTGTGATAACACTAGTGCATCAAATTAGCCAAGAATCGATTCCATCATAGCAGGACAAAACATTTTGATTTAAAGTATCATTTCATTCGAGATTTGGTGCAAAAGAATGAAGTAGAACTAAGGTATATAAATACTCAAGAATAACTTGGAGATATTTTCACTAAGGCACTTGCTAAATTTTGAAACTTCGAGATCAGATTGTGAGCCCTCTCAGCATTATGTTGGTAATTGATGTAGTCTTGTCAATCATCTAGCATGATGCAATCCATTTCTGGCGCAGACCCCCAACCCTCAGGTTGGAGCCCGCACTGGATCTTTCAACTTCGGCCCCTTAGAGTCTGAATGACTCTTTTAATTCCTCTCGGGAAATTATTCACTCAGTCTATCTGAGTATAATTCACAGGCCCTCCTGAGCTATACCCGTGTGATCATTCACCGGCATGAACTCCTCGATCAAAACCCAACTGACATTGGGAATTTTCTCTTTTCCCTTCGGGATATCGGATTTCGTGATTCCGCGAATCCTGTGGTCGAGTGCCTTACCTCTTCGACCTATGAAACCCGAAATACTAAAAGCTGGACCATTCTTACCACTGATTTCGGATTTTTGCTCTTTGCGATTGCGGGAGTTGCGATGACATGCAACTCTACCTCTCGACTCCCGGAGTCCCGAAACTTGAATTACCGAAATCCTGAAAAGTCTACCCTCAGCCTACTACACTTTGCGACTTCGAGATTTCCCTAGCACTATGTCTCACCCCTTTGTCAACAAGATTCCCAGTATGTTGAATCCTGAAACACCGAAATACAAATGTTCCACTCCCAAGGAGATCAATTGGTTGTGATTCTTCCCCTTGATCCAATGATTAGCGTGATTTCGCGTACCGAGAGTTCGAAACTCTCGATTCCAAATTTCTATCTCCTCGAGATCCTGGATCCCGAAATTCTCCTCCACACTTCTTTGCGTTTCATGATTTTGGTACTTCTGATGTGGAGTGTTCTGCCTCTTGTCCCAAGGAATGCTGAAAACCCGGTTCCCAAAATACCAACAAATATTCTGTCGCGACTTCTGATTTCAGACCTTCCTCCTTGCTGAGTCCCGATCACCCATCCCCAAGACTTCCAAAACCCCAAATTCTGAAGTTCATAATTCCCGAACTCATCACTGTTTGAATCCACACATGAAACCTCCTTTCGCGATTCAGGAACTTGACCAGCCAGGGTTTTGTCTTGCACTTCGGGCTCCCAAACTCTGAATTCCCGAAATGATCCGACTACTCCAATAGATCACGATCGATGACCCACGTTGACTCTACCTTTTGAAGGTTAGATCTATCCAACACTTAAATCCCCTGCAACTTTCTTGGATCATACGGTCCCTACTATTTCAGGAGTTCTCCTCAGAGAATTCCGACTGTTCAGTTGCCTCTTCAAAGAACCTCTAGCTCAAAGAAAACCTGCGATCCTCCTTTGGGATTTAACCTCTTTAAGAACTACTTGTGCTTCCTTCTTCCTCTTGAATAATTCCAAGGCCCTAACCCTTCTTAGCTTTCATCACAAACTCAAGTCTTCTAGAAGACTCCTGCACGCACTCCTTGTGGTAATCCTTCAAATCCTTCCGAGTATTTGAAACTCTTGACTCTGTGCAAATCCCTCTGCAACATCAGTCCCTCGATATCTTAGCCTTAGTTCATAAGTTCTAAGGTCTCGACCAGCCTACGCACACCTTGCATGACTTCTTGTGGAATTGAGGACAATGGTATCCCTCCTGAGCTTTTCAGAGATAAACTCTGAACACCTGTCAACGCACTCCTTGCGGACACTTCCACTGCACTCCTTGCAGGAACTCCTACTCAAGAAGAGAAACAATCGAAACTCATTCCCTTACTCTCTCAGACTTCAAACAATTAACATGAAATCATACATACATAGCATAATATAAAATGCACAATAGAAAGAGTAAAACAACCATAAGCATAACATTCAACATGTGTACACTGAAAGCATTATAACACCATCAATCTGAATCAAAGATTCATATATTAAATTTAGAACTTTTGTACATGGGCTCTTCTCTATAAATATCTGCTTCTCCTTTATGCTAATGTGCTTGATCATACAATCTCTTGATTGATACAATAATACAAAGAATGAGGGTGTCTATAGTCGTTTTCCCTCCAGCTCCTAAAACTGTCTAATCTAGAATTTAAATCTACCTACTCTCATTAACTATGCATAAATGCCTCTACCTCCTATAGATGAGAGAGGGTCACTCAAGATCTGTTTACAATATGGAAGTATGCCTTCTTAACTATTTCATTAATATCTGCACATCCAAAATTTCAAAAATATTTCAAAACGTTTTTGAGATGTGCCAAAATGTGATGGCGTTCATCCTAGCTGTTTTCTGCCTCCACGCTTGCTTGTTGTTGACGATGCTCCTACATCATACTCCCTCGCTTGAAAATCTTCATGGAATCTTGTTCATGAGTTCTCGCACCTTCTGTCCATGCTTCTAAATTTCTTCTTCATTCTCACAGCTAGCATCTTCAACTGGATGTCCCTTCCATTTGACCAAGTATTCAAAATATTCTTTTCTCCTGGTCCTCTTGCTGACTCTCTTGTCAATTATACTTTCCATCTGTGGATTTGCAGCTACAGGCATTTGTTTAGTCCACTAAACCTCTATCTGTTCATTTTCCGCTCCTGCTTCTTCAGCTCTATCGGGGTACAAATTTGAGATGTTGAATATTGGTGAAATTCCGATCCCATTGGGTAATTCAATCTCATATGCATTTTCCCCAAATTTCTTCAAGACCTTGCATGGTCCAATATTATTCATATTCAGTTTGTTATATGTTCCCCTTGGGAACCTTTCCTTCCTCAGATGTGCAAGAATCATATCACCAACTTCAAACTAAACTTCTCTTTTGTGTTGATCTGCTCTGCATTTGTACTCTTGATTCGAATTCTACAAGCGTTCCTTCACTTGGTTATGAAGTTCTTTCATCACCTCTGCAAAATCCTCTGCACTAGCACTCCTGAATATAGTTTGTTCCGAACATTTCAATTCAGAAAATCCTCTTGGTTGCATTCCATACACAATTTGGAATGGACTCTTCCATGTGCTTCTGTTAATTGAATCATTGTAAGAAAATTCCTCCTGTGGTAGAATGTGATCCCACTGACTGTGGTGTTCAGTCACTAGGCTCCTTAGCAAATCTCCCAAGCTTCTATTTACAATTTTTGTTTGTCCATCTGTATGAGGATGATAAGATGAGCTAAATGACAAATTTGTCCCCAACTTCTTCCATAAAGTCCTCCAGAAATGTCCTACAAACTTGGTGTCCCGATCTGAAACTATACTCCTTGGCAAGTCGTGAAGTATGACAACTCCCTTGAAAAACAGGTTCTCAATATGAGTCGCTTCACTGGTTTTATGGCATGGTATAAAATGTGTCATCTTTGAAAATCTGTCTACCACCACAAAGATTGAGTCAAATCCTCTTTGCATCCTTGGCAGCCCCAATATAAAATCCATGCTCACTGCATCCCACAGCCTCTCAGGTATGGGTAATGGCTAGTATAACCCTGTGTTCTGCCTTTTTCCTTTTGAGTGTTGACAAATCATACATCTGTCCACAAATATTTTGACATCGGTCCTCATCCCCGGCCAAAAATATGAGCTATTTAATTTCAATAATGTTTTGTCATGACTGAAATGTCCGGCCAATCCTCGACTATGTTTTTCTTTCAGCAGATTCTCCCTCATGGAGCATTTTGGAATACACAGTTGATTGCCTCTGAATAATAATCCATCCTGGATCATATATTCAGTCCATTGACTTCTGTCCCTGAGAATTGGATTCTCAGATGCCTCATACGCCTTTTTGAAATATGGATCATCTCTGTACATGTCCTTGAGGTTATCAAAACCCAATGTTTTGACTCTGAACTCCTGCATAAGCAAACATTTCCTGCTCAAAGCATCAACAACTTTGTTAGCAGTTCCAGAAATATGTTTAATTATAAAAGTAAAATTTGGCATGTATTCAACCAATTTAACATGTCTTTGGTTCAACTTCTCCTGTTGAGTTATGAATTGTAAGGCATGATTATCACTGTACAAAACAAACTCTTTAGGAATCAAATAGTGCCTCCATTTCTTCAGCACTTGTATGACTGCATAAAATTACTTGTCATATGTGGAGTACTTCACTTTCGCTTCATTCAGTTTCTCACTGAAGTATGCGATCGATCTATCATCTTGGCTTAAGACCGCTCCTATGGAAAATCTGCTTGGGTCACATTTGACCTGAAATGTTTTACTGAAATCTGGCAACACCAAAATTGGTTGTTCAATAATATTCCTTTTCAACAAGTTGAAACTTTTTTCTGCTTCCTCTGTCTAGTGAAAATATTTATGTCTTTTCTTCATTGTGTCCATCATCGGTGCACTAATTCCACTGAAATCTCTGATAAATTTCCTATAGAAACTAGCCAATCCATGAAAAATTCTAACTTCAAATATACTCTTTGGCGATGGCCAATTCTTAATCACCCCCACTTTATCTGGATCCATTTTCAACTTATCTGTAGAGATAACAAACCCCAAATAAATGAGATCTGTTTTCATGAATGATGATTTCTTCATATTTATCAGCAACTTCTCTTGCTGTAATCTCTTCATCACTGTAGCCAAATGCTTCAAATGCTCTGCTTCTGTTCCACTGAAAATCAATATATCATCAAGATATACCATGACAAATTTTCCTATGAAATCCTTCAGGACTTCATTCATCAACCTCATGAAAGTACTAGGCGCATTTGTTAATCCAAATGGCATAACAAGCCAGTCATACAACCCTTCATTCGTCTCGAATGTTGTCTTCCATTCATCACCTTCTCTCATTCGAATCTGATGATATCCTCTTTTGAAATCAATCTTTGAAACAAATTTTTCTCCACTCAAGCAATCCATCAAATCATCCATCCTTGGCAATGGAAATCTATATCTGATGGTAATATTGTTGATTTCCCTCGAGTCTGTACACATCCTCCAGCCTCCATCTTTCTTTCGGCTGAGCACTATTGGAACAACACATGGACTCAAGATTTCCCTAACCAATCTCTTGTCCATTAAGTCCTGGACTTATCTCTTGACCTCTTCATTCTCCTGCGATGTAAATCTGTATGCTTCTTTGTTTGGTAAACTAGCTGCAAGTATAAGATCAATGTGATTACTTATACTTCTGATTGGTGGCAACGAACGAGGTAGTTCGTCCACTACTATATCAACAAATTCTTCCACGGTCTACCCAACAATATATGACAAACATCCATGGGAATGACATCACATAATATTTCATCCTTGTATCCTCCTATTTTAAATTCAACTAAACATTGTTTAGTGACATTTACCTGATGTCATTTTTGTAGCCATGAAACTCTGTATGGGCTTGCGTGTTCAGTAGTCTCTAGCTCCAGATTTTCTATCATCTCTGTAGAAATGAGATTATCTGTGCTACCATTGTCCATGATGACTTTGCATACCCTGTCTTTGGTCTTGCAAGCAGTTTGAAAAAGTCTGTTCCTTTGGAATGGGTTCTCTGCCTCCTTCTCTGGTGTTAAGAGAACTTTTCTCATCATCAAAGATCTACCGCCTTCAGCATCTTCTACCTCGACATTCCATCCTTGAGCTTCGGAAATCTAAGTTTCACCTCCTTCTTTCTTCTTATCTGGACATTCATAGGATTTGTGTCCATTTTTTCCACAGGTAAAGCATTTTATTTCTCCACCTTTGCCTCTTCCTCTTCCTCTGGTTCGAGGAAAAGTATTTCTATCAGCATGCTGTCCTCTCTGTGAGCTTCCACCTTTCTCAGTTTGAGTTTGAGGTTTATTCCACTCTTCTTTAGGTTTCTGATTCTTGTCCCGGGAAATTGTTTTGCCTCTGGATTGACTTCAGCCTCAGCCTCTTTGACCTTTCTTTCGGCTCATATTCTCTATAGATTTCAGAGCCATCTGGTAAGCATCTTTCACCGTCTGAATGGTTATCATGCTCATTTCATCCTAAATGTCATATCGTAGACCATTCATGTACCTATAAACTTTTTCATCATCACTTTCCCGATGACCTACTCTGATGTTTATCCTGTAGAACTCTTCAGTGTATTCTTTCACTGTCATCAGCTTCTGTCTCAAATTCTGCATTTTTCGAAACAGAGTAATCTGATCATCTTTGGGTATGAATTTTTCCTTCATCTTTGCAACCATTCTATCCCAACTCTTGATTTTCTGCTTGCCTTGGCAGCGCTTGTCAGCTTGTAGTTCATCCCACCATAATGTTGCATGTCCTTTAAGTCTTGTGACAGCATGTTTGACCTTCTTGTCTTCCTCAACATCTTCATAGTCAAAATACTTATCCAGATCTCTAATCCAATCTAGAAGCTCTTCAACATCCAGGTTTCCTTCATATACTGGAATGTTCATTTTTTCTCTAGCACCTATACTTGCAACAACCCTGAATAGGCATTCTTCTGTTGCGTCTTCTGCTGCAACTTCTTCATTTCCATCTTCGTTTTCACTTTCTTATTTGCTGATATTTCCAGCACTGACTGTGCACCGCTGTGCTGTCTCCATGGCATCAAGCCTGGCAAGTAATTCACGCATCTCTCTTTCCCTTGCCGGGTCAGGTAATTGTCCTTCTCTTCTTCTTGGCATTTCCCTTTCCTCTGGTGGATCAGGTATTTGCCTATCTCTTCTTCTTGGCAGCATGGCTGCAAAATTCCTCTTTTCCCTGCTACAAAAAGAAAAGAAATCTTTCTAAGATCTGATACCACAACTGGCGCAGACCCCCAACCCTCAGGTTGAATCTCACACAGGATCTTTCAACTTCGGCCGCTAAAAATATCCAAAGCTCAATCCAATCCAAGCTAATCGCAAAATCTCCAAGCTAACCAAAAGCTCAAGAACCCCTTCTCCATGAGAACTCCTCTCCTTTTATAAGTTGAAGAGGATAAGGTGAAGAGGTTAGGATGATCCCATTAAATAATGAAAGCGAGTAAGATCCAAACCATTCGGATGCCACCATGCCATGGAAGTTTTTTCCTTCTAGAAGATTCGAGAAAACGCTCGTTTTTCCCACGTGTAAGCATTCTCGCACCCTGCCTATAGAACAAACTGCGAACCTCTCGTAACCCAGCTATAGTGCAACCTGTGAGAATCAGGCATTCCCGCACCTTGCCTACATAGAAACTTGTGGACTTCCTGTTTTACAGGGTTTTTACAAGGGAAAATGCAACTTCTTTTCTCAGGAAAAGTTCTTCTCTCTTCTCTCTTCAGGAGCTCAGGCCACTGACCCCTCTGAAGGCAACAGATAGGTTTACACCATTAACGGTCACAGGGATGACGAAAATAATGTGTAACATCATTTTCCTCATAGCAAGGGACATTATTCAAGACTAATGATTGGATTTTAATTATGTTATTTACCTCTTAGCGTTAGTGGCTTTGTTTATTTCAGGATTTTAGATTTGACCTTTCCTTTTGAACTTTGACAAATCATACATGACCAAGATAATGTGTTTTTTTTTATTTGAATGGAATGAATGGAATAATAAGGTGGAAAGTGGTTATCACAATTGGGATTTTGATAATTCTATCTAGCCTAGACACCAAGTGACATAGGTTACCCAAGAAACAACACATTTCTAACATAAAAACATGTTCCTCGAGGTATTACGAGGAAAGTAATATAACCATATAGTGTTATGAAATGGAAAAAAACAATCGTTATGTGTTTACCACTTTATGATGAGATAAGAAGTTATATCATCAAGTCCAAACATGCAATGATACATGGAATGTCATATGAAACCATCGATACATGGAATTTCATATGCAACAAACTGAGAACCCTACCACATGTGCATCTTCCATCTTAGGAGTGGGGACAAAAATGAGCCACACCATAGTTGAGCTAGTTATCAATAATTTGATAGATATAAATTAATAAGTATATTTGGATCAACGAATATGAGCATGACACCTCATGCAATCAACAACATGACACCCTCACTAGGTATCCAAAAGTTTCACCCGTGGAGGGCGGGTAACATTGGCTCCTGCTTGATGATGTGCACTCTATGTGAGAGTGTATGAGAACTATAAAATATCCACAAACATGTGACCTGTGCATCATAGATACTATAAAATCATGTAAATTTCTGGGGTGAATTGATCGAGGTGGATATTGATGGCCACCCACCTATTCCAACTCGCTCCTCTTGTCCATTTTTAGTTCATCACGTTCTTATGTACTTCTTTGTAATTGTGGGTTATACACTCCTATGGTTTTATGAATCCCTACACATCTTCTAGGTGGATATTGGTGGCCTCTCAACTAATCCAATTGGCTTATTTTGTATGTTTTCATTTCAACACATCTTGTTGTACTTCTAGGGCCGTTTTGGAGCCCTAAACAATGTTTTTTTGGCTCGCCATAGTCAAACTATAGACAAAGTCAGAGTTTGATGGAGAAATGTGTATTTCTCTTAAATACCTTTCCAACGGGATATCATGCATGTAAAAGAGAGTTCATATGCAAAAGTTACGACCCCAAGAAGTTGAGGTACCAACTTACCCATAGGGCCCAAATGACTTTTGGGGTTTCACCTCCTAGTGTTAGGTTTTTGGATGTCTAGGGTTTTGGAATTCATGACTAATATCAAAAATTCCTATAGATCCTCATTGTAATCATTCTTCTTAGACATATGCACGTAGTAGCCACATCTCTTCTTAGAGATAGCTACCACAATTTGAGCAAGTGTTTCAGTTCTGTAGTTTTACATTTTCAACCTATTATCATGTATTCAATCGAACATATTGTTCACTAGATATATGTGTTATTCTTCATATATCCATGTTTATTATATTCAGTCTATTAATCAGTTCGTTCCTCTCCTAAATCCAGATCAGTTGTATTTGAGCGTTCTACTCTTCATTTATTTTTCTTCGTGCATTTCCCCGACAAGATCTGGGTACAAGAAGGTGGGACTCAAACCAATCAATTCATTGTAATATCAGTCATGTTGAGCTCAACAAAAACCCATGGGGGAAAAAAAAAAGATGATGGAGCATGAGATCCTATTAAAAGGTTGCTCGAGGAAGCCCTCGTGTGACAAATGAATGAAATGATGGACAACTTTGTGTAGATCCTTCGATGACTACCCACATGAGAAGCATCTTCATCAAGAGGCCATGCAACCCCCTTCAAGGTATAGTTAAATTTTGATATTCCATTATTTGAAGGACTGATAGATGCAGATTCTATACATAAGTGGTTAAATCTCCTCGAAGGCTATTTTTCGGTCCACAATTTTTTTGATAGGAAAAATATTGCTTTTTCACTCCTTAAGTTTGTCCCCGGTGTTAAAGACTCATGGGATACTTACTTTGACCAAAGGGCCGTAGAGGAATCTGAAATATTTTTGGTGGCCCCTACATGGGATTCCTTCCCGAACGCCCTCAAAGAAAAATACTACCATGTTGGAAGCTACGAGGACTAGTACACCAAATGGACCACCCTGCGTCAAGAAAGGGACCAAACAATATGAGATTTCACCATTATTTTTCATACCGTGTGCACCAAACTGGGTATCAAATACTATGAGCGTCATTTGGTGCTCAAATACCACATTTGTTTTCATAGATACATTCAAACATAAATAGAGATTTTGGACATCTCCTCATTGGGCACAACTTATAGATATGCTGTCGAGATCTAGAATAAATTTAACCAAAAGAGTTGATAGTTTGGATCTACAAACTCCTCACAGTCGAAGTAGGAAAAGGTGGCCCCAACCCACACAAAAAGGGACCGAGATGAGATGGTTGTTCTTAGGACAACCAGCCCAAGCCACAACACAAGGGAAATGAGAAGACGAAGAAGGACACGAGAAAATGGTGTGAGTACCATAAAATCCCTTGGCACAACACTAAAAAATGTCACTCCAAGAAGTCACTTGTGGCCGAGGTGAAGGTGCATGTACAACTCTAAGAATTCATGTACATGGGATGAGAGTCGCCCCTATGTTCAACACAATTACAACATGGCTCTCCATATCTCCACTGGCCATAACCCATTTCAGGTGGGATTGGGATTCCAACCCTTGGGTCCCATTGATGTTGCATTACATCTTTCCACCACATAGACATACTCTTTCCATGTTCAGTCTGAGACCGACAAAGCCACTAGATTCATTGAGCATATTCATTACATTCGCCAATAGGTCCATGAGATTCTATAGAAATCCAATGCTAAGTACAATCAACACCATGATCAACACAAGGTACCATACCAGTTTCAGGTTGGAGACAAAGTCTGGTTACATTTCCAGAAGGAGCATCTCACATGGCCCCGTTGAAATCTCTTCCCACTTCTCTATGGTCCTTACACTATTAGCAAGGTTGTGGGTAGCAATGATTTTCTGGTCAACACTCCACCCTTCCTTAGCCTACACCCAATTTTCAATGTGGACCTCCTTCGGCTATATTTTCCACCATTATTGGACACCTCATAGATTGTAGAACAAATGAAACTAACTGAGATCAAGCCTGACTGCATCGAACAATCCTCCATTGATCATATAGTGGAAACAAAGATCAAGGACACTCGCCAACAACAGATCCAACTTTATCGAGTTGATAAGGCAAGGCATCTCCTACACCATGGAAAGTGTCTCACCTGGGACCAAATCTAGTAGAAGTTTCCTGGCCTGATGGGGGAACTCTATGCAATAGATACCATTTCTTTCTAAGGGAGAAGGATTGATCCAGGTGGATATTTGTGGCCACCCACCTATTCCAACTACCTCTTCTTGTCTTTTTTTTTTTCAACACGTTCTTTTGTACTTCTTTGTAATTGTGGGTTCTACACTTATGGGGATGTCTGAAGTGCTACATATCTTCCAGGTGGATACTGGTGGCCTCTCACCTAATCCAACTATATTATTTTGTATGTTTTCATGTTAGCACATCTTGATGTACTTCGAGGTCCGTTTTGGAGCCCTAAACAATGTTTTTTTGGCTCACCAGAATCAAACTGTAATGTTTATTTGTCTAAAGGAACTTTCCAATCATTCTACTCAGATGGATGAACGTAGTAGCCACATCTATTCTTAGAGATAGATACCACCATTCGAGCAAGTGTTTTAGTTCTGCAGTTTTACAGTTTCAACCTATTCTCATTTATTCAATAGAAGATATTGTTCACTAGATATCTCTGTTATTCTTCATATCTTTGTGTTTATTTTTTTCATTTTGTTAATCAGTTCGTTCCAAAATCCGGATCATGAATCTACCAGCCCAAATAGTAATAAAATCACTACTTTGCATTAAAAACAAATTTGCTAAATAAATGAAACTTGAAATTAAAGTAGGAAATACATATATGATGAATTATTATAAGGAAAATAATATGCATAACGAAAACCAAGAAATGAAGGAAATTAAACACACAAATGCAATTAAATAAAAAATGCATTCTATCTATTGCTCACAAAGATTATTCATGCAATAGGCTAACATTGCATTAGTTTCCACTAGAATAGTAGAGTTTTATCTCATTCCCATTTCACCATCAAGGTAATTGAGATTGAAAGAATTAGTATTGTCTACACTCTCTACCTGATATTTTCCTCTCAACAATGAGTCACACTTTCCATGCTTTTCCAGTTTTTATGTTTGTTTGCCCACATTAACACCATATCACCTGGGTTAAAAACATATAGGGTAGTTTAATTATAAAATAACTTCTTGACCCTTTAATTTGACTACCTGCAAGTTGATCAAAATCATTTCTTTTGTTTTCATCCAATTCAATCAATTAATTGACTCTTGCTTGATAAGCTTCTTTCTCATCTGAAAAATGTTGGGAGATTCAAATGGATAGGTAAGATTGCATTCATCCCATATACCAATTCAAAGTGGCTTAGTCTTATGGATTTCTTCTTTGTAATCATGTATATTACAACCTTAATTTCCACCCTACAGGGATCAAAGGGAATCTAGTAGAAGATGAATGCCAAGACACATATCTAGCTCAAAATTTATGAAATTTTTGAAGTTCATTGCAGTTCCTACATGAGGCAATCAGTGACAATAGCCATTGGTCATCTATAGTGAAACAAGCAACAATCCCTGCAACCTTCTAGACTCGTAGAGCTACGAAGAGTTAAGTGAGGGATGTGTTGTTTCTTCATGCAATGATCCTAGGAACTTACATCATTCAAGTCTACATTTGGTTCTATAAGATCTAGAAGATATCTCAAGTCTCTTCCAAGGATCTATATACAAAAAAAAATTCTTGAGCAAGAGGAGAAATAATTGTCTCTAGATTTATGTTATCTAATTACAAAGGAGCTTCTCCATTGAAATTAGTTGCATTCATGTTGCCTATATTGGTTGAAGAGCTAAGGAGGAGAAAAGAGGAATGCATTCACACCAAAGGTATGATGATTGATGTATTTTCTATACTTTAACTAATAGATCATTGGTTTTCCCCTAAATATGTTTGTATCTCATTTGAAAATGTTTATATTTTCTCTCATAATAAATAAATCAATATATATATATCTATATATATCTAT
>ML777566.1:1237792-1248067 GCA_009831015.1 Picea engelmannii | reverse complement strand
TGTTGATTGTTTGTAGGAATCAAGTTGAAAGAGTTGCAGCTCGAAATCAAGATATGCAACAACTAGGACATATGAGGACAAGATTCAGAAAGTAAGGTATGACATTCTCTCCCCTTTTGGTATAAAAAGGAATTGCTCGTTTAGATTTAGGGAAACCACTAGAATTCTAGCCCCACTATCTGTCTAGGACCAATAGGAAAATCCTAGGGAGATATAACTTACCATACTGGTGATATTTCTCCATAACAAAATTGGCGACTCCAATGGGGAACAATTTTTCATTCTTCTCTAGTTTAGAATTCCTTACTATCTAGCCTCTATTTTTTGTTTGTGATTTAATTTGTGTCTTCCCTATTACTCCTCCACAATTTAGATCTTTCATATCTTGTAGATATGAGAATTATATGGTATATCTGAAGTAGATCCATATTTTTAAAAAATAATTTTTTCTGCACTGGTCACTTGATGCAATATTACTATCATGTGACATGTCCCCGGTTGTAGTGCCTATGACCCACGATGATCTTTGTAAACTAGGAAAAATTTGCAATTGTCATAATTTTGAAATTATATATGGCTTGTCTAATACCAGAGGTCTTTGATTGATCTATATCGTTAATATTTTTCCTTTGGTCGAGTCTGGTTTTCACATAACTATCCTTCAATTTTTATTTCAAGTGTGTTTATGTGACTTGTTTGGAT
Organism: Picea engelmannii; assembly: GCA_009831015.1. Taxonomy (NCBI): domain Eukaryota; kingdom Viridiplantae; phylum Streptophyta; class Pinopsida; order Pinales; family Pinaceae; genus Picea; species Picea engelmannii. Next base: position 1,247,365 of record ML777566.1, on the reverse strand, counting down.
TTCTTGATTAAATTTGTTTGTTTTCTAGTTTGTTTGTCACATAACTACAGTGAACTTGTGAAATGTCAGGTAATTTTCTAGTAAGATAGATGTAATAGAGTCCATAAGTGTTGTCTATTTGTAATGTGTGACCTCAAAAAAAGAGATAATGAAAATACTCAGCGCTCGTGACAAGATATAATGACGTTTTGATTCGTTGCAAATGTTTGGGATTTTATCTAAAAGATTGGTCAATTCGACTGCATAAAAACTCAGATTTCGACTGCAGTGATTAATATATTGATGTTTTTCAAGCAACATGAATGTAACCCAATGAAATATTTGAGTTGTGGTCTCAACTATGTAGATCTAACCTACAACAAAATGATCTACGGTTTAAGAGATGTTATCATGACACAAAGGTTTTTTAAACCTTTAGATCGCTGGTTAAAATTGGCACTGTAAAATTTTGCAATAACCTAAACAATTAGATAAAAGCGACTCAAAAATTCAAAAGGTCACCTGGATGGGAAGAATTTAAAGAAAAAGGTAGCATAGATGAGGAGTCAATTTAAATATGGTTTATTAATAAGAGTCCTCACCATGGACATACAGTGGATTGGGGGTCTTCCCTCACCATGGACTAGGAAAAGCACATATATGGGATAGCTAGGGATTCTTGGTTAAAGGGGATTTACTAGTTATATGTAAACAATCTAACGCATACTAAATTTTTTTTCAAATAAATTTAATTATCTTTTCCTCTAATAAATTTAAATTAAAAGGAACAATCAGTAAAAAACTTCATACCATTTTCTGCAGAACCATGCTACACCATCAAATAAAAATTAAATCCAAATAATTTATGTAGAACCACCCTACACCATCAAATAAAAATTAAATCCAACTAAACAATAAACAAGAGATTTAGTAAGAGTTTTAATTCCTTTTTATAGATGAAGAGGAAGTCCTAAACCATTTACAAAACCCCATTAAAATCATTGAACCATTATCAAAATAATATTTGAATATGCTCTTACAATTTAATTTAATTTAATCTATTTTTAAGGTCATGGCCAAGCCACACCAAATTTGGTGTATGATACCCCTTTGTTTTTGGGACAAGGGATTCCCTCTGCCCAAGATTTGATTGGTAAAGTCTACTGAGGTTTACATACCCTACCTCCCTCTCGATTTGAACTTGTGACCTCTTAGGAGGAAACACATGTTCTTAACCGTTAATTATATTTCTTAGACAAGGTTAATTAATAATTTTCTTCCTTAGAAAATGTCTAATCATAATAAAATAATAATTTTCATGCTGCAACCCTTTAGAAGTGGGTAAAAATGGTCAAACTACCTCAACATCTTGCTCCATTAATGAAATAAATCCAGTTTTAAGATGCAATTCTCCCTTCCTCTAAAGTTGATATATTAAACATGTGATCCAATAGAAAGGGGGTGCTCCATGTGTCCAATGGGTCCAATAACACTCCATTGTGAAATATATACCTAGGATGATAGGTCTAACAACTTAATAGTGTTAATAGTTTTAAATAATCCCACTCCTAAGAAAAACCCATTTTTTCTAGGTTGTTTAGGGGGAGGATAGACAATTTAGTGAGATAAACCATGGAAGGGAAGGAGGGAATGTTTATGTGATGACTCTCAAAGTCCTAGACATGTATAGTTCAATCTTTTAAGTTTTTTGTGCCTCTATCTTTATTTTATCTAGGAGCTTTTTACAATATCCTTCTAGATGAGCCTTACTACATTGGTTTGCACACACTTTCCCTTTCTTTTCTTTTTAGTATTTTTTCTTTAGATAGACATTTTTATCTTAAAACTTTGAAGGGGAGACCATAGTGAAATGGTTGTACTTTACTTCTTTTGACTTTTCTCTTCACCTCTTTATCCTTCATGTCTTAATTTGATTTAGGCTTTCATCATTTCTACCTTTCCTTTTGACCTTTGAGTAGTCATGCGTGAAAAATGCAACTATTTTTATTATGGATGAGAATGAGTGATATTTATGGAAATTGAAAGTTCGTAGTGTGATTAGGATATGGATTGAGGTACCTAGTATAAACACCCAAGTAGTTTGAGTCATCTTAGAAGAGGGGCATACTTCTAACCAAAAACATGTTTCCCATGGTAACACTCAACAAGTGAGAAAACTTGTATGCTATCACATCCTAGTCAACAATTGTATGGAAACCACAACTTTATGACATGCCAAGGGGTTATATCATCATGTATAAACAAAAATTACACATGGAGTATCTATGGAGTGAATTGAATCACCAAGGTGTATCTCAACATTTGAATTAATCACATCATGGTTCATCAATATGGCATCAAGAATATGGAACTAGTCATAGATGAATGAAAGCTCGTACAAGTAGGTACATGATACCATTGTAACGATATCCAAAGGTTTCTACCATTGAGAGACTAACCAATATACCAACACAAAGAGGTGATGACCCAAGGCAATGACAGGTAATTTGAGGAGTTTAAGGAGTTATTTCACCACTAAAAAACAAAACCCTTTTACAAAGATGCATAATGAAATATAACTCAACAAATAGATGATGGTTCAACAAGAAGACTATTTCCTTAAAGGGCCAATGGGATCACCACTTTACCTCAATGTGAGTTCTAGGGTTTATGAAGGATAGTGTTGAAGGGTACCCATAGGATTACCCCTCAAGCACCACCTAGGGACTGAAGGAATTCTTCAAGGCTCGTAGGGAGGATTGACCCATAAGGGTTCTTTTTGGCTGCTAGACAAAGTGAAATTAAAGATGAGCCTATGATCCAGGTGGTCACCCACCTATTCCACTAGTTCAATGGTTCCACATCTTGTGAGTGTTTCGACATATTTTTGAGTCCCAAATTTCTAGGGTTATTTTGAGGCCCTAAACTACATTTTTTTGGTGCTAATTTAGCTGAAGGAATGTACTACAAAATTCAACATGTGTACTTCTAGACTGGACCTTTTTGATAGGTTACCTAGTTCCCTAAATTGATATTGTATGAAAAATTTACACTCGGGGAAGTATCAACTAACCACATGAGGGCCCACAAACCTTTTGGTGTTTCATCTTCTCGGGTTAGGTTTTTTGATGTTTAGGGTTTTCTCATTGATGATTTATCTTAAAAGACATTTTTGGCCTTTTTGTAATCAACTTCTTGCAAATGACCCTCTATTTTTAGGGTTAATCTACCACCATTCTATTTAGAATCTGAGTTCAACCTTATTATTGTGTTTCTTGCAATATCTATGTGTGTTTCATTGGTATATCTATTCCTTCATTTCATCCTCAACATAATCCATATCGACCAAGTGAAATAAAAGAACCCTTATGATGCCCTTCCTTAATGCATTAGTAAGAAATTTTAGAACCCTTCCAAGAAGAGCACCAAATCACTTCTTTTTCCTTGTCCTACAAAGTAGTATTAAATAAATTAATTGACCCTTGAAAATGCTACAAAACATCACAGAAAGAGAATTAGATGCACAATAAACCTCAATCGCCTAGTTTTTCATTAATCTCTAATGATTTTAAATGGAGGAATACTTTTCCTTTTATAGTTGATAATCCTCTTCACTTATAATGTAAAAACATGTGTTATCTCTAATCCACGAAATCCAAAACCATTTTCTTGGTAAAACCTTAGTAAAGTTAAACCAATAATAGAATAATCCAATAAAATTCTCTCAAGGTATACTGTGCCTCTTAGAAAATCTCAAATACAATATCACAAGGTACAATGTCCCTCTTAGAAAAAGCTCATATACAATATAAGAATCACATGTAAGTACCAAGTAGAATCCAAGGGATGTGTGTCCCTCAATAAAAGTGTTAGTGTGCACATAAATGCCCCAAGCCAAGTCAAATATTCCAACTTTTACTTCCTCCATCCAAGGAATGGTCTAAGAAGTCTACACTCATCCCAATATATAACACCTACTTGAAGAGATGGGCCTATCCTCTTAGAAAGCCATTAATTGGTAACACCTAATGACATACTTCAACACATCATAATAAAGGGTTTAGCTTTAGTACTTTCCTAAGTCTTACCAAGGGGAACAACGTAGATCCTCACACATATGTCAAATCCTTAGACACTCATATTTCCCAAGTATCTAGGTAAAATCCATGTGATAATAAATATTGATAATGATGAAAGGGGAAGGGGAATGGGTTCATATGATGAATCTTAGAGTATAATACATGTAGAGGTCATATTATTCATTCAACTATTCATACAAATTTATTTAGCTAGGATTTTTCTTTATAAATTCATTCTTGAGGGAGCTCTACATTGAGTTACCATCCTCAATGTTTTTTCCTCTTACCCGTTCAGTTTTTTTCTTTGAATGTTCACTTTATTGAACAAGTCCCTTTTATTTAGATATTCATAGACAAACTAGGGATAGGGGCATTTTCCTCATAGCAAGGGACATTATTCAAGATTAATTATTGGATTTTAATTATGTTATTTACCTCTTAGCCTTAGTGGCTTTGTTTATTTCAAGATTTTAGATTTGACCTTTCCTTTTGAACTTTGACAAATCATACATGACCAAGATAATGTGTTTTTTTTATTTGAATGGAATGAATGGAATAATAAGGTTGAAAGTGGTTATTACAATTGGGATGTTGATAATTCTATCTAGCCTAGAAACCAAATGACATAGGTTACCCAAGAATCAACACACTTCTAACATAAAAACGTGTTCCTCACGTTATTACGAGGAAAGTAATATAACCATATAGCGTTATGAAATGGAAAAAAAAATCGTTATGTGTTTACCACTTTATGACGAGTTAAGAAGTTATATCATCAATTACAAACATGCATTTATACATGGAATTTCATATGCAACAAATTGAGAACCCTACCACATGTGCATCTTCCATCTTAGGAGTGGGGAAAAATATGCACCACAACATAGTTGATATAGTTATCAATAATATGATAGATATAAATGAATAAGTATATTTGGATCAACGAATATGAGCATGACACCTCATGCAATCAACAACATGACACCCTCTCTAGGTATCTAAAAGTTTCACCCTTGGAGGGGGGGTAACATTGGCTCCTACTCGATGATATGCACTCTATGTGAGAGTGTATGAGAACTCTATAATATCCAAAAGGATGTGACCTATGCATCATGGATACTATAAAATCATGTAAAATTATGGGGTGAATTGATCGAGGTGGATATTGGTGGACACCCACCTATTCCAACTCACTCCTGTTGTCCATTTTTAGCTCATCACGTTCTTATGTACTTCTTTGTAATTATGGATTATACACTTCTAGGGTTTTACGAAGCCCTACACATATTCTAGGTAGATACTGGTGGCCTCTAACCTAATCCAATTGGCTTATTTTGTATGTTTTCATTTCAACACATCTTGTTGTACTTCTAGGGCTGTTTTGGAGCCCTAAACAATGTTTTTTTGGCTCGCCACAGTCAAACTGTGGATGAAGTCAAAGTTTGACGATGAACTGTGTAGTTCTCTTAAAGACCTTTCCAATGGGATATCATGCGTGTAAAAGAGAGGTCATATGCAAAAGTTATGACCCTGGGAAGTTGAGGTACCAACTTACTCATAGGGGCCCACATGACTTTTGGTGTTTCACCTCCTAGGGTTAGGGTTTTAGATGTCTAGGGTTTTGGAATACACTACTAATATAAAAAATGCCTATAGAGCCTCATTGTAATCATTCTTCTCAGACGTATGCACGCAGTAGTTTTTATTGGATAAATCTGTAAGTGCAGACACAAACCGATCTCCCTAGATCCACCTGGATCTAGAACAAATCAAGACAAGACATGACTCTTTCCCTAGATTCTAACCATTGAATTAAATAGGAGGCAAGAACAAATAACATACCTTATTATCCCTTCCTATGGTATTTGTTGCTCCCACTTCGCTCCAGTGCTCTCGTGTAGCCAAGACCAAGACAACACAAACCAACCAAAGTGAAGAAAGCACAATCTATTCAATAGTCAATCTATGTATATGATCAAGGAATTATACAATAAAGTGGAAATAGCTTTATGGGAAAGAATCATATTACTGTATCATATTAAATGTGAAAGAGATATTACAACCATGGCCTTAATGTCATAAGGTCCCTTCCAATTGTCCTTCATTCCCCACACACTTCTTGCTCCAAGGATTCTGAGACCATAGATCTGATAGCTACTCACAATCTATCTTGACAAAGCAAATCTCAAAGCCACTCTAACCAAGCCAAAGCTAACAAGCTTAAGAACCAACAAAATCTAACTTTCTCCATGAGAACGCCTCTCCTTTTATAATTTGAAGAAGATAAGGTGAGGAGGTTAGGATGATCCCACTAAATCATGAAAGCGAGTAAGATCCAAACCATTCGGATGCCACATCACCATAGAAGTTTCTCCTTCTAGAAGATTCGAGAAAACGCTCATTTTTCCCACGTGTAGGCATTCTCACACCCTAGCTATAGAGAAACCTGCGAACATATCGCACCCTAGCTATAGTGAAACCTGTGAGAATGGGTCATTCTCGCACCCTGCCTATATAGCAACCTGCGAACTTCCTTTTTTATAAGGTTTTTACATAGGAAAATGCAACTTCTTTTCTCAGGAAAAGTTCTTCTCCCTTCTCTCTTTAGGAACTCAGGCCACTGACCCCTTTGAAGGCAACATATAGGTTTACATCATTAACAATCATAGGGATGACAAAAATAATGTGTAACAGTAGCCACATTTATTATTAGAGATAGCTACCACCATTCAACCAAGTGTTTTAGTTCCGCAGTTTTATATTTTCAATCTATTATCATGTATTCAATAGAACATATTGTTCACTGGATATCTGTGTTATTGTTCATATCTCTGTGTTTATTGTATTCATTTTATTAATTAGTTTGTTCCACTCCTAAATCGATATCATTAGTATCAGAGCGGTCTGCTCTTCATTTATTTTTCTTCGTGCATTTCTCCGACAATATCTGTGTACAAGAAGTTGGGACTCAAACCAATCGATTCGTTGCAATATCGGTCATTTCAAGCTCAATAACAACCTATGGGGGAAAAAAATAAATATGATGGAGCATGAGATCCTATTAAAATGTTGCTCGAGGAATCCCTTGTGCGACAAAGGAACACAAAGATGGATAACTTTGTGCAGATCCTTTGATGACTACCCATAGGAGAAGCATCCTCATCAAGCGACCATGCAACCCACTTCTAGGTACAATTAAATTTTGATATTCCATTATTTGAAGGATTGATAGATGCAGATGCTATAGATAAGTGGTTAAATCTTCTCAAAGGGTATTTTTCGGTCCACAATTTTTTCGATAGGGAAAATATTACCTTTTCACTCCTTAAGTTTGTCCCCCATGTTAAGGACTCATGGGATACTTACTCTGACCAAAGGGCCGTAGAGGAATTTGAAATATTTGTGGTGGAACCTACATGGGATTCCTTTCTAGATGCCATAAAAAAATAATACTACCCTGTTGGAAGCTATGAGGACCAATACACTAGATGGACCACCCTGCGTCAAGAAAGGGACCAGAAAGTACCAGATTTCATCAATATTTTCCATACCATGCACACCAAAATCGGTATCAAAGACTATGAGCGTCATGTGGTGATCCAATACCACAGTTGTTTGCATAGATACATTCAAACATAAATGGATTTTATGGCATCATCTCATTTGGCATGACTTATAGATACGTTGTCGAGATTGAGAAGAAATTTAACTAGAAGAGGTGAGAGTTTGGATCTGCAAACTCCTCACAACCGAAGTAGGAAAAGGTGGCCCCAACCCACACAACAAGGGACTGATTTGAGATGGTTGTCCTCAGGACAACTAGCCCAAGCCGCAACACAAGAAGGGAAATGAGAAGATGAAGAAGGAGACGGGAAAATGGTGTGACTACCATAAAATCTCTTGGCACAACACTAAAAAATGTCACTCCAAGAAGTCACTCGTGCCCGAGGTGAAGGAGCATGTACAACTCTAAGCATCCATGTACATGGGATGAGAGTCACCCCTATGTTCAACACAATTACAACATGGATCTCCATATCTCCGCTGGCCATAGCCCATTTCAATTGGTATTGGGATTCTAACCCTTGGATCCCATTGATGTTTCACTTCCTCTTGCCACCACACAAACAGAGTCTTCCCATGTTCAGTCTGAGACCAACAAAGCCACTAGACTCATTGAGCGTATTCATCACATCCGCCAATATGTCCATGAGATTCTGCTGAAATCCAATGCTAAGTACAAGCAACACCATGATCAACACAGGGTTCCGCACCAATTTGAGGTTGGATACAAAGTCTGATTAAATTTGCAGAAGGAGCGTCTCACATGGCCCCGTCGAAATCTCTTCCCACTTCACTATGGGCCTTAAACTATCACCAAGGTTGTTGGTAGCAATGATTTTGAGGTCAACACTCCACCCTTCCTTGGCCTTCACCCAATTTTCAATGTGGACCTCCTTCGGCCATATTTTCCACCATTATTGGACACCTCATAGATCGTAGAACAACTGAAACCAACTGAGATCAATCTTGACTGCATGGAACAATCCTCCATTGATCATATAGTGGACACATAATGTTAAGAACCAAATATCAATATAGCATAGAAAAACCTCAGAATAAGTACTCAACGCCTTTAAAAAGAGATAAATTTAGATAATAAGCCTCTTCGAGGGGGCAACCTCCTTATGCCCACATAAATGTACAATTACAAGATGATTCAAAATGAAAATGTCTCCTTGGTATATATAAAAGACTAGGAGGTATAATTACAACTAATGGCCTAAAGCTGACATAAATAAAATAACATTACTAATATAATATGCCCCAATTGAGGGGTAATGAGCCACTATTTAGGGCTTAACATGCCCCTCCCCTTGAGACAAGTGTTGTCTGCAACACTTGAGTAACTCTGGATGATTCTGTATAAAAGACTCATCTTCCCAAGTGGAATCTTCAGCCGGTAGTTTCCTCCATTTAATGAGATACTCTGAAATGGATCTATTCCTCAGCTGGCGAATTCTTGTGTCAGTGATGTCTTCAGGCTCCAATATGATTTTTCCTTCCTTGTCAAGTTCTGGAAATATAGTTTGAATTGGGATCTTGTCACCTATAACCTTGTTTAAGCATGAAACATGGAAAATTGGGTGTACTCGTGAAGATGCAAGCAACTCTAATTTGTATGCCATAGTACCAATCTTTTGCAACACATTATAAGGGCCATAGTACTTTGGTGATAATTTATTATCTTTCTTGGCTTGCTTGAGGGACATCTGTTTGTATGGTTGTAGTATTAAAAACACCCAATCCCCTACTTCAAAACGTCTTTCACTACAATGTTGATCTGCTTGTTGTTTCATACGATTCTATGTCATGGTCAGGTTGTCCTTTAATATTTGGAGAACTTGTTGTTGATGCTTGATGTGATCTTCCACTGCTTGAACCTTAGATTTTTCTTTTAGAGAAGAAGTGATGGAAGGAGGGTGGTATCCATAGAGTGCCATAAATGGTGTCA
>ML777566.1:1216979-1228293 GCA_009831015.1 Picea engelmannii | reverse complement strand
TTCGCAACATGATGAAAGACTACCGGGACTCCCATCCCTAAAGGGTAATGAAGAACAACATGAGTGTCAAAAGTGCAAAGAGGTGCTATGAATGAGACAACTCATGTGGGTAAGAAAACTACCGGGTACCAGTACCAAAAATGTGAATGGAGGTGTGAGTACTGTAGAGTCGGAAAGGGGTATCCTAAAGGCCAAAATCAGGGGGTGTGACTGGGAATGTAAATGGAATGCAGCGGGAGAGACTACATGCCAGTGCTGAATATATACCTGAAGGAATGATGTAAAGAGATGATGACCAAGTACCTGCACACAGAACAACCAAATACCCAAAGTGAACCATATCTGAAGATAATAACAAATATGAACATGTATGAGATAAATGTGACAATGCGCGTGCATACCTGGCCATAATATGAAAAACAGGCGCCCCGAGGGCTCAGGATGAAAAGTGGCCCAGGGATAGCCATGATGTAGGTGGCGGGACGCTGATCCCGCGGCTGAAGACGGTTCGAAAAATGGACGTCGTGGGCTCCCAGAATGGTGAGTGGAAGTTTGACAAAAGGTCTATATATAGCTGTAGGGCCCACATTGCCACCTCATTTGTACCTACTGCTACAGTGAGTTTCTGAGCAGATTCAGGGGAGATTGAGTGATTCTGAGAGCACGAGGTATCCGATCGATGACGTGCGAGCTTCAGGTTAGTGGTCTAATCATCCTGCATAGCTATAGGTTTCCAATTTTTGGGTAGGGTAGGTACGGGAGGTCGTACGAGAGTTTTAGGGGGTTTTTGGGTAGAGGATGGGCCCACATGCACGGGCGACTCGGTGGAAGGCACGCATGAGTGCGCGCCTGTACACGGAAGAAGTGCGCATGTGTGCGCGTGAGAAGGAATTTAAGACGCTCCCTAGGGGCGCGCCTATAGGGTAGATAGGCGCGCATGAGTGCGCGCCTGTGCGGTGAACAGGCATGCTTACGAGCGCGCCTGTGGGAAAAAATAGGCGCGCATACATGCGCTCCTGTATAGTGAACAGGCGTGCATGTGTGCGCACCTGTGAGTGGTAAAACTACGCCTTTGAGGCAAAGTTTCAGAGTAAAAAAATTAGCTTAGTTGATGTATTGGATGATTGCCTAAGATAATATAGGATACTGGGTTGTGTGCAGGTGGCGAGCAGTGATCATGGATGTGCGGTGGCACGAGAGAGACTGGTCACAACTACGAGATGTTGTGGCCAATGCACAGCCTGCCGTTCGAGCAGTAGTTCGAGCAGCTTTAGCAACCGGTGGGTTGCTAAAGTTCTTTGAGTGCCCGTTGATATGGGCACAGGAATATTTACTCCAGTTTCTGATTGAGATGTGGAGCCCTGCTCAGCATTGCTTCCTCGTGCGAGGAGAGCAGATCACCTTCACTGCGGTGGAGGACATATACTTCTTGACTGGGCTCCCCTTCCGGGGAACACCATTGCCGGCAGATCCTGTGCTGCCGAGAGACACTCATCTGCAGACCGTCGCCGAGCGATATTGCTCAGGAGAGCACTACATGACTGGGACGTCGGTGAGCATCAGTGGGATAGATGCCCTGCTGCATCGTTGTATAGCAACGATGATAGTTCGGGTGTATGGGTCCTGAGCGACTCACCGGATTAGTGGCAGTGAGTTGATTGTGATGGAGAGGGTGGTGGCAGGCCGTGAGCGGTTCACCTGGGGTCTAACCTTGCATGCGTGGATGATCGCGCAGCTGGACCGTTGTCGGTCCATAGGCACCGGGGAGTTTGCATTTGGCTCCATCCTAGTGGCCTATTTTTGGAGAGGGTGCCGATGCTGCGCCCGAGGGTGATGCTAGAGGCACCAGGGGTATGAGAGTCGCGCTTGAGGTGGTGGTCACATATTTTGGTTCGCCACGGCAGTGGCGAAGGCGGGCACTACTTTACTGCGCAGGCGGCGCAGATATGGCGGCAGATGCCGCAGGTTATGCTACAATTCCCCTATGCTGGGGTGGACTTCCGGGGGGACCCGGACATGATGTTGCCTCCTGGGGAGGTGTTAGACCATAGAGGTATGTTGTGTACTTGTGTGTTTTGATTTACGCTATGATTTTGATATACCAGTGCACATGTTTGATTTATAGACACTGATACCATCTGTTGTTGCTTGTTTTGTGCATGTGCAGATTTGGCACCTCGCGGGCGTGAGGTGGAGTTATATAGACCGCCGGTGCAGCGAGAGGGGCAACCTCCACGTGGAGAGAGGCGGCCATGGGATGAGGCTGCGGGGGCACCAGCAGAGCCCGGGAGACCGACAAGGAGGCGCCGAATTGATGACCCTAGTGCGGGGCCATCTCATGCTCCTCCGGTGGCAGCCAGAGGGGAGTTGGATGATATACTCCATCGGTTTGAGATGGTGTTTCGGGATGTGCCTGAGGTCATGTGGATTCGTATCCAGAACGAGGAGTTCCTGGAGCAGTGCATCGGGTTACCGCCACCATGGAGGTCGATCATGCGACGAGCAGCTGTGCTCGCCGCCATGACTAGTGGACGCCTGCTGCCGGGGCAGGAGGGTCCTGCAGGTGCTCCACCACCACCGCCTGGGGCAGGTCGGGGTGGGCCGCCACCCCCTCCGGAGGGAGGGGCAGCTGGGGGTGCATTAGAGGCACCCTGATTGTATGATGTATTTTTGTATACTGTTTTTGATAGGCTGGTGAGCCGATGTATTTTTTGTACCGAGATGTGGCACAGGCCTGTGGGCCAATGTATTTTTTGTGTATGTAAACATTCGGATGGCCTGGGAGGCCTTGATATATATATGAGTATACACCTTTTTGAGATCCAAATATGGTTTATATGTGGTTTTTTGTGTTGATGTTGATGATATTGATGCTATCTATATGCTGTGACAGGATATATGAGATGTTTATGTATGTGTGGCTTGATGTGATATATGCCAATCTAGTACCATGTTAGCTATTTCATCTGTTGTTTGATTCAATTCTCTTGGAATATGTGTAAATGTAATGGAATCAAAATGTCGAGATAATAATCTAACTTGCAGGTATTTGCGAAAGAGGCACGGATCGCGTACACGTTACACATTGTTGAGCTGGAGAACGACTAGCTGGGAGTCGAGGAAAACGCTAAGGTGACGAATATGATGATGTTGGGTGTCGGTTAGGAGGCCAATGATAGTAGTGTATTCGTCTTGGTTGTTGGTTGCTGGTCCTAAACAGATGCCGCTGGAAAGTAGCAGTTGATGTGAAGGGGTGTAGAGAGCCCAAGCAGCCGAAGCGAGATTTTGCGTCCAACAGCTGGTGCCGTCGGCATAACCGATGTGGTAAGCTGGTGGAGGAGTCATCTGTCAATAGCACAAAGGATAGTTTAGATGGGATAAAAAAGATTAAAAACGCTAGAAAAGAAAAAATAACCTAAAGTAGCTTGACTACATTTAAGCATAAAATTTCTTGAGGTATAACCCATTGACGGGTTCTTTGAGCGTGAGGCCTTCGGGGGAGGCCAATATGTATGCACCTTTGGTGAGGAAATGTTGGATGATGTAAGGACCATGCCAAAGTGATTCGAATTTGCCGTGGCCAAAGGTATCATGAGCAATATCATAGGCTAGGACAAGGTTGCCTTCGCGAAATGATCGAAGGTTGACATGGTGATCGAAGGTAGCCTTGGATCATTTTTTAGCTGCCTCGTTGTTCTGTAATGAGGATTGACTATCCTCATCCAGAGACTCCAAGTTCAGCAAGCACTGCTCCATGGGAGCAGTGTCAGGTAAAAGCTCAATTGTGGTGCGAAGGGTGGGAATTTCTCACTCGATGGGAAGAGTTGCTTCAATCCCATGGACTAAATGAAATGGCGTGAAACCGGTAGCGGTCTTCACAGCCGTTCGATAATCCCATAGCGCGGAGAATAACATATGATGCCAATTGGTTTTATGCTTATTCAGCGTGCGCTGTAACATGGTCTTGAGGACTTTGTTCACTGCCTCGACCTGTCTGTTTGACTGAGGATAGTATGGTGAGGAAAACTCATGAGAGAAGCCTAACCGAGATGAGAGTTCGACGAAGATCTCATTCTCAAAATGTTTCCCATGATCGGAAACTAGTTGGAGTGGTACTCCGAACCGGGATATGACGTGATTGAAGAAAAAACGCACTGCTGTGTCAGCGGTGTTGTTGAAGGTGGGAATAGCTTCGGCCCATTTGGTGAAGTAATCGACAGCGACCACAATGTATTTGTGACCATTGCTAGAGGGGGGATTACAAGTCATAAAGTCAATGCCCCATTTACAAAAGGGGCCTGTAGTAATGACCGGGTGAAGAAGAGCGGGGCGAGCACGGGCTTTGTTGGCATAGAGCTAGCATTGCGCACATCGTTTCACGACATGAATGCAATCATGAAACAGGGTAGGCCAAAAGTAACTGGCCCGGATAATATTTTGAGCCATGGCGATGCCCAAAAGATGGCCCCCACAGGCGCCGCTGTGGTAGTCGTTTAAGACTCTGTCGGCCTCGTCAATAGTCAGGGAGCGACGAAGAATGGTGTCGACGCCCCGCCGATATAGGATGTCACCGATGAGGAAATAGTGGGGGGCATGATGGCGAATGCGCCGACGATCATCTCGTGATAAGTGATTACCGAACTTTTGAGTTCATAGGTAGACAAGGAGGTCACCATACCAAGGATCATCTGATGCGATGTAAAAGAGATGTTCGTCAGGAAAGTCGGTATTGACGGGGGCACTGGGTGTGTCGGAGGGAAGGGCCGTGACAAGTTTTGCAAGAACGAGGGCCTTCTTACTCTTAGGTTTTGAGAACTCGAGGTTGTACTCTTGAAGGATAACGATCCATCGAGCGAATTTTCCATTAACTTGGCGACGGTTGAGCAAGTATTGCATAGGGTTGGAGTCTGCGACGACCTTGGTGGTGCGAAGCAGAATGTAATGGCGTAGTTTCTGAACTGCAAGGAAAACTGCAAGAGCAAGTTTCTCTTCATGTTTGTATTTCAAGGGTGGTCCTGAGAAGTTCTTACTGACGTAGTAAATGACATGTTCACGATTGTCATCTCCGAGCTGGACGAGGACGTCGGCTATTGATACAGCTGATGCTGATACGTAGAGGATGTAGTCGCGATTGTAGTCAGGTGCATTGGAAAGTGCCTCTTTAATATTGTCAAACGACTGTTGGGCATAGTCGTCCCAATGAAAAGGGATGTCGTGGCATAGTAAGCGAAGGAAACCATGTGCGCGTATAGCGTAATCAGGAACAAAGCGTCGTATAAAGTTAGCTTTGCCCTGTAGACTTTGTAGTTGGCGCAAATTTCGAGGAGGTGGAATTTCGGTGATGGCTTTGACTTTAAGGGGGTCTACGGTAATACCGCTTTGGGAAACGATAAAACCGAGGAGGCGCCTGGTGGTGACACAGAAAACACACTTGAGAGGGTTCAAGCGAATGTTGTACTGACAACACCGTTGAAAGATGATTCGTAAATCATCAATGTGTTGAGTACGTTTCTTGGATCGAGCAGTGAGGTCGTCCAAGTAGGCGAGAATGATTGCAGCCAGATCGTGAAAAATATATGTCATCGCCCGCTGGAAAGTTGCGCCGACTTTTTTGAGGCCGAAGGGCATGACACGATATGCAAACGTACCCCACGGGGTAATGAATGCGGTTTTATATTGATCGGCTGGGTGGATCTGAATTTGGTTATAGCCAGAAAATCCATCCATAAACGAAAGAGCTTCGTGGCTGGCGCAGTCATCGATAATCTGATCGATGAAAGGCATTGGGAAGTTGTCCTTGGGACATGCGTTATTGAGATCGCGAAAGTCGGTGCAAACGCGAATGGTGCCCTGTTTTTTGTCTACGGGTATAGGGTTGGAAACCCATGAACTGTAAGCGATGGGGTAAATGAATCCGGCCGTACGCAATTTGTTAATTTCGGCTTTGATAGCCGCGGCCTTGGATGGGTGTAGCGGTCGCTGTTTCTGGCGAACTGGTGTGATGTCGGGCCAGGTGTCGATGCGATGTTCAACGATAGAGGGGTCGAGGCCAGGCATCTCCGTGTATGACCAGGTGAATATATCCCTAAATTCCTGGAAGAGGGATTTATATGCAGTGATTTTCCGAGGAGTGCAAGCAGCTCCAATGATAATCTCTTCGACGATGCCCGGTTTAATGGAAATGTCGATTTTGATGGTGGGGGAAATGTTGGCCAAATTGCCTTCTGCAAAAGCATCGGGTGCAGGAATAGGATTGTTGAACCAATCGATAGTCCCTGATGGGATAAAATATTTGGTTTCGACCGCGAAAATGGAATTGAGGCTAGGAGGCATGAGGGCGTCCTGTGAAAGGAAGAGGGCACGATGATGTAGTGCATCCCAGGGAGAGTCCGGGCGTTGTAGCTCTTCTAGTATTTCTTCGTCGCATTGGAAATGACGGGAATATAATGGGTCGTGAGGAGTGATCTCAGCTCTAGTGTGATTTCCCCCTGCTGGTGAAAAAAGGGGAGAGGTGCGAGCAGAAGGTGAGGGTTCGCTCGTCATGAACCATATATTGAAGCACTGAGGGGTACCCGTGCTGGTTGGATGAATAATCTCTGCAGGGGAATGAGCAGGAGAGTTGGGGGGGTTATGGGGTAAATCCTCAGATACGTCACCTAAGAACCAAGGAGGTGTTGGAAGTGCCTCGGGTTCAGGTGAAATGATATGAAGATCTTCGAATGGTGCAGATATGTCAATGATTGCCTCTGTGGGTTGGTGATGTAGGGCTAACTGACATTGCCGATATTCGATGATCATCAGACATTGGTATGTAAAATGAGTCAATGAATTGCAAAGAGAGCATGGGCATCTCATACGTTCATTGACTGAAGTAGTGACATAGCGAATGTCAGTGATAAGTGTTGTGGAGGACGTAGCCGGGCGTGGGTTGTCCTGAAAGTCTCGGCTTACGATAGCTAATGCCTGTCGGAAACGAGGCAGTGCTGGACAATGATGGGTGTAATGGCCATACTCAGAACAGATGGCACACGCGAATTTGGTCTTCAACCCTTTACTACTAGAAGGTTGAGTGGTAGCAGTAGTAATGGATGGTGTGGGGGTTGGATTGGGGGGAATCAAATTCCTTAATTTCGTTAGTGATGGGCAGTTGTTGGTTTGGTGACCCGCTTTGTCACACAAGGTGCAAGGTGGTGGGATGCGCGGAGGAAGTGGAGCTGTGGGATCCTTCTTCTGTCGCCTGCCCCCGGCTGTGGTAGGGGGGGTAGGGAGTATGGGGGTAGTGGGAGTGATGACAGGAATCATCATGGGGAGTCCTTCCTATGGGCGAGGGACCATCTCAGGTGGATGTAAGTACCACACTGGGATTTCTAACACCATATTGGGTAGTGTGAGCGTTGCTGCTACCTGGAAAGCTTCTATACCGGGTGGAGGGTAAAAGAAGGGAATTTGAGTGAGGGGTCGGGGAACTGTTTCCCAGATGGGATTAGGCTCCTGGGGGGGTGTTGATTCATGGACCGGGGGGGTCGATGAGGGCGCAGGAGGCTCCTGTGAGAGAGGTGCTGCGACTGTTGAGACGTTAGGAATGACTGAAGCCTCCCGAGGAGGATGAGAATCCTCTTGTTGAGTTTCGTTAGAGGAAACGATGCATACTTGGCTAGGGGGAAGGAGTGGTGGTGCTCCATGGTACGTCCCTAACAAGGATGGATCCTTGAAAATACCAGGACCCATCTCGATGAGTGGATATATGTCTTTGTTTGAATGAATGAGAGGAAGATTGTTATCGAGATTGGCAGATGGGTTAGGCTCGTAATGCGAGACTTGGTCAATGGTCACAATCTTCCCGTTATGAGGGAACATGATTCTCCGAAAGACTGATGATGCCACTGCCTTCATAGCATACATGTAGGTACGGCCAAACAAGATATTGTAATTGAGTTGAGCGTCGATAACTTCAATGTCAATGAGAATGGTTTTGTGCCCGAGTTCTACGGGGACATTTTGAAAGAGCCCTTCGGGGGATGATGGTCTCCCGTCATAAGCTCGCAATGTGATGGCGGAGGGTAAGAGGTCCGGGGAACCAAGTTTCTGCCATACTGTTTTGGACATGATGCAGGTAGATGCCCCTTCATCGATGATACACCGATGGACGGTGATATTCCGTATTTTTACTGGTATTTGAATAGCGACGGCGGTGGGAAGACGAGGTTCGCAGCTATCAAGGTCAAAAGTGATGAGTCGAGTATCGACGGGGTCGACTGCCCCCAAGGAGAAAAGTAGTGATTTCCGCTGCGTGGGACAAGTCTGGAGGACTTACAGAACTGACATGGCAGCCGGGGATTGTGCTAAGTCATCTACCAAGCTGTAGTTATGTGCTTCCCTAGCCTGTGGATTGTGAACATTCCTGCGCAAGGGGATGCGAGGGATGCGTAATGGTGGTTCGGAAGAAGGGTGAGGGATCATCAACGGGGGTCCCGCTGGTGTAGAGTTTGCTTCTGAAGAGATGGGAGTAGACTCAGCTGTTGTAGGATACTGACGATTGTGTGTTTGCAAAAGGATTTCTTCCTCGCTAGTGAGGAGAATTGTACGCTCTACTGGATTGTTGGGGTTATGATATTGGCCCACCTGAGGTGGGGGATGCTGCGTGTCCTGTTGGGTGTTTATGACACCTTGGTGTGGGATAGGATTTTGCAGTACCGCGGGAGGAGGTTGTTGTGCGTATTGTTGTTGTGCCTGTTGAGGCATAGGTTGCGCAGGAGAGGGAGGGAGGCTTCCAGAGTCTTTCAACCTTTTGAAATTAGTGATTTGGGGGAAATGGTGAGTGTAATGACCGTACAAGCCACAAAGAGCGCAAGGGTGGATAGTTTTAATAGTATTCCGTCCTTGGCGTTTGTTGTTATTGCCCCCCTGGGGGTTTTGGTTCCCTTGGTTCTGGTTGCCCCCAGTGGGTGGATGCTGTGGGGGTTGATTCCCGCCTTGACCTGGGTTTTTATTGTTCCAATTCCGTCCTTTCTTCCTGTTATTGTTTGATGGGTGGGTGGGGTTGGCAGTATTTAATTGTTCAAAATTCTGGTAGTGTTGAGCAGCAGAGGGTTGAACAAAGTTTACCCCCACTTGAGGATGTGGGGGAGCCATGGGTTGTGGAGGACCCAGAAATGGAAATTAAGGGTTCTGTGGTGGTGCGGCTCCATAAGGTACATAGGAAGGCGTGGCGCTTTCACTAGTACTATAAGGTGATGTGGAGGGAGGACCACTAGTTGAGGGCATAGGTGGATGTATGGGAGGTGCCGGTGGTGGTCCACTGATGGGTGGAGGTATAACAACAGGATAGGGTTGTTGATAAGGGGGTGGGGGGAAATAAGGAGTGCCCCCATATGCCGGCGGGTATTGAGGTGTTCCATACATCGGTGGTGGTTGGGGTTGTGGACCATGGTGTGTGGTGGCACCTATTAGTCCGTCTGCTGAGTGAGACATCCCAGGTTTGTCCTGACCAAATGGCACAGGTTTAGGAAGATCAGGAAGTACTGTGTACAAGTATCCTGACTGTGCATAAATGAGGTCATATTGTTGAGCCTTGCCGATGGCTTCCTCTTCTGACTGTGGGAAGGTAGAAGCCACATCCTTACCAAGGAGAGCGACAAGTGATCTAAGAAACCAATCAAGGCATTTTTGTTTGGTGGTTTCTGCTTTACACAAAATACGTCGCCTATGCCACTCATGAATGTGGTCAACAATGTGGGTGGCTGAGGACTGTTTGAAATTAGACAGTAGTTCAAGACCGTTGTCATGGCAGATGGGTAATTGGAAGAAAGTTAAGAATGCTTTGGCTAAGGATTCAAAGGTCGTATGGGACCCTGATTTTTCTTCGACATACCATTTGGCTGATGGGCCAGTAAGTGTGCGTTGAAATAGTCGCAATCTGACGGAATCCTCCATAATGTTGTTTGAAGAACACCATAGATGAAAGGTCATGACATGATTGGCGGGGTCGTCCCCTGCCTTTCCTTTAAACTTTGGTATGTCTGAAGGAAGTTTGGTTGGCATTGCAGGCCATGTGGCATCATGCAATATAGGATCATTAGTGAGCTTGGTGATATCCAGAATGTTGAGAGAAGCCAAGTATGGCATCTGTAGTGGGATAGGAATGTTAGTTCCAGCCATAATGCGTTGTGAACCTGACCCTTGATGGGGACTAGGTGGGTTGGTGCTTCCTCTTTGAGAGGAAGTGGGTCCCCCGCTTCCGTGCAAAGGAGAGCGAGTGACTGTATGACCTTGGGAATTGGACCCAAGTAAGGTAGAACCAAGAAAAGCTGATCCTAAGATGGTAGCACTCACAGGAGTGTGTGAAGGAGGTACCGATGAGCAGGTATGACCAGATACTCCCCCTAAAATAGGAGGAAGGTTGAGCAAGTGTCGTGAACGACGAGGGTTCTGTGGTTCCCCTATGATGTCAGACTAATTTGTGTGAAAATGTGTGCAACAAGTGGTGAGAGAAATATAGAACCAAGAGTCTTTGTTGTGAGTTTTTTTTACACAATATATATATCAAAGTCAAACTGTAATCAGATGTGCATCATACATAAATGAGAAAGAAACATACATGTGGGTAAGAGGGTTTTGTCCGCGTGGGGGAATCAAAACATAAAGAAAATGCTCGTGTCCTAGAAGACGTAGTGTCCTTCCTCTCAAATAGCACTAGACCTTCCAATAGCTCTCAACAGTGGGGTCTGAAGTCACCGGAAGAGACACTAGTGAAGGATGAAATAACTGGTTATAATGAGGGCTAGAGGGTGCAATATCCCGAAAAAGCTGGCAATACCTCCCAATAGCCACACAAAATCCAGTCAAGGTGTGATTGCAGCCCACAACCGCCACCTGGGTAGATGTCCTACAGTTGGTCACTAGGTACCTCGGTCCAAGCGCGACATTTAGATTTTTGGCCTAAGAAATGGGTCACGGGCTGGATCCCGTCCAAGAGGTGGGTGCCTCAAGGGGGGACGCACAGAACAACCGGACCTCGGCCTTCGACCCTTCACGGGTATCTCCCTGCCTTATGGTGATTGGAACGTTGGACTTGGAGGATTTGAAGGTTCCCTATTTGTCAACTTCTATGTTTGAAATTGTGAGAACCAGATAACGGGGGGTTATTTGGATGCCTACCCCCGAAATCCTATCTAGACTAAAATTTTCTTTTGGCACCTCCTGTGGAGGACAACTTTAGTGAGTTGTTAGAAAGATTTTAGATGAATTTGTTTTTGTGAGGCTGGGGGTGAAAACCAACCTCGTTTGATTAAAAGTGGGAGTGGATAGTCCAATC
>ML777566.1:1193952-1215351 GCA_009831015.1 Picea engelmannii | reverse complement strand
CAATGTATAAGCTGATCTGATTGATGAAATCCAAAGACACAAAGAAGAAAGGGGACTTGGGTCCCTTCTTTCTCCAATGGAAGGCTCTTGAGGCCCTCACTACTTGCTCTCCTTACAATGAAAAAGATGAAAATGTGGTTGAAGGAACTCCAAGCTTATCCACTCAAGTGAGAGGTGGAAAGCCCTTTGAAATAGTGCTAATTATGTTTATTGCCAAAGAATGAGTCCGTAGCAATCTTAGCAGCATAACAATACATAGAATTCCTTGAGAAAATGGTGGTCATTCATGGCTTTTTATAGCCAAGCATTGGGTTATTATGCAACCTCTTTTGAATGTGAAAAGGGGTTCTTTACGGCACAATTAGGTCTTTGACCAGCCCACCATGAGGATTGAGCTTGGATTTGGTGTCAAATCGACTTGGGAGCCGATCCATTAGTGGTTGGGAGGCCGACCAATTTCAATAAATGCATCGTTTAGCAGGCGCGCGGGTTTTTCGCCCAACAACTGCGCCTTTTGCACATATGCGCGCTTTATATGTTTCCGTTATGCGCATACGCGCGTGCACCCCGATGATGTAAAGCGCCTTTCAAATTTTTGGTCATTTGTATAGTTTTTGACCCTTTTGCAATGCTGTGGAATTAATCCTGTGCCATGAATGACTCCAGTCCTGTTTTGACGATGCAGAGTTCTTGTCTCCATGTGCGGACGAAATTTCAGTGATAACATTGCCTATCTTGGTTGAAGAGATAAGGAGGAGAAAAGAGGAATCCATTCACACCAAAGGTATGATGATTGATGTATTTTCTACATTTTAACTAATAGATCATCGATTTTCCCCTAAATATGTTTGTATCTCATTTGAAAATGTTCATATTCTCTCTCATAATAAATAGATCAATATATATATATATATATATATTGATCAATATATATAGCAGATTAGTGATTTATAACACTATGAGAAGAAAGAGATAATTGGTGTTTGTATGTTGCTTGTTTGTAGGAAGCAAGTTGCAAGAGTTGCAGCTCAAACTCAAGATTTGCAACAACTAGGACTTATGAGGACAAGCTTCAGAAAGTAAGGTATGACATTCTCTCCCCTTTTGGTATAAAAAGTAATTGCTTGTTTAGATCTAGGGAAACCATTAGAATTCTAGCCCCACTATCTGTCTAGGACCAATAGGAAAATCCTAGGGAGATATAACTTTCCCTACTGGTGATATTTCTCCATAAAAAAACTGGCGACTCCACCGGGGAACAATTTTTCATTCTTCTCAAGTTTAGAATTCCTTACTAGATAGCCTCTACTTTTGGTTTGTGATTTATTTTATGTCTTCCCTATTACTCCTCCAGAGTTTAGATCTCTCATATCTTGTAGATATGAGAAATATATGGTATATCTAAAGTAGATCCATATTTTCAAAAAAGAAATTTTTCTGCACTGGCCGCTTGATGCAATATTAGTATCATGTAACATGTCCCTGGTTGCAGTGCCTATGACCCACGATGATCTTTGTAAACTAGGAAAACTATTCAATTGTCATAATTTTGAAATTTTATATGGCTTGTCTAATCCCATAGGTCTCTGATTGATCTATATTTTTAATATTTTTCCTTTGGTCGAGTCTGGTTGTCACATAATTATCCTTCAATTTTTGTTTCAAGTGTGTTTATGTGACATGTTTGGATTGCTTGATTAAGTTTTTTTGTTTTCTAGTAATCCTTGAATGTTGGTAAGTGATATCAATAGATTTGAAAAGATATGGTAGTATTATGAATTGATTGCATTTGATCTATCTTCTTATGATCATTTTTCATTACTATATCCATTTGTTTAGGTGATTTTTGGGATGGGATCTTGTGTAGACATTGGAGTGTGCCAGGGGGAATCACTACCCACATCACACTACCATTTTCTTGATGATTTGTTGGTTTTCAAGTTGCATATTCTTTTCTTGATTAGATTAAGAATAGTTTGCATTACATTTACAAAAAAAGAAAAAAGAAATGTATTCTTTTGAGCTTTTGAAGCATTCGAATAGAAGTGCATTGTTATAGATTTTGGGTTGAATTTATGTCATTATTTTGGATCTTGTTTCAGTACAAATCAGTAAGTGTAGACACAAACAGATCTCCCTAGTTCCACCTCGAAGCTAGAGCAAAACAAAACATAATATAAAACTTTCCCTAAGATTTGATTATCAAACATACTAACTAACAAGAGATAAATGACATACCTTTTAAATGTTTTTTGTCCTCTCTAGTGTCATCCTCGCTCCATTTCACAGCTTAAGGGAAGTTGAACCTATAAAAAGACATAAGCCAATGAAGTGAAAGAAACAACATATACTTAACAAAACCTATGAATGTCATCAAGGAATCATACAGTTCCTTCCAACAACGCCTTGCTTCCCACACACTTCTACTCCATGAATTATGAGATTGTGGATTTTAAAGTCACTCACAATCTATCTTGACAAAGAAAATCTTATATCCAACATAGGACCAAACCGTCCAAACTTTTGACTAGACAAATATCTCATTAGATATTCTCAAAATCTCTTCACAAAGCTCACGAAGCTCCAATACAACTAACTTTCCCCATGAGAACTCCTCTCCTTTTATAAGTTGAAAAGGATAGGGTGATGAGGTTAGAATGATCCCACTAGAACAGGGATGCGACTCAGATCCAAATCGATTGGAATCCACCTCACCCTCGAATCTTCTATTCTAGAAGCATCGAGAAGATTCTCTTTTTCTTCGTACGCGAAATTGTCGCACCCTTAACAATAAGAAAACTGTGACAATATTGCACGATAATGTTGTGAATTCTACGTTGATCCTATATCATCACACCCTTAATATTGAACAAGGTGCGATGATCCTTCTTTACAAGGTTTTTCACAAAGGAAAATATAATTGCATCTCTCTTGGAAAGTTCATCTTCATTCTTCTTCGGGGATTAAGTAAATTGATCCTTATAAAGACAAAGGAGAGGTGTACATCATTAATGGTCATAGGGGTGAAAAAAATAATTTGTAACAGTAAGCCCCCCAAAGTATGAATTTAGAGCAAAGTAATAGTTGAAATACTTTGTCGAGTGTGTGTTGGGAACAAGGAACACATTGGTCAGAAGCCTGCCAACAAACAAGGAAATACAATACAATTATATATCATCACTCAAGAAGGAATTACCATACTCAGAATACAAATGACTCAAAGCATAAATTTCGACATGAAAAGATCCATGTAAAGTAGGACAGGTCATGGTCACCAAACATACATTGTGGATCCATGCCAATATGACTCAACTCTGAACATAACCACCAAACATACATTGTGGATCTATGTGTTAAAGACTCAAATTTGAACATATCCATGAGACATACACTGTGGATATATGTAACAATAGAATCTAAATATACTCCAATGCAACCTGAATCTATAAAAAATGATTCAGGTTCTTCATATCCACCATTCTATAGCATGAATCTAACCATGTGAATACATGTGTTGAAGTCGAACATGGTAGAAACCTCTTGATTACCGGTAATTAATGAATAAAGTTAACAAGTGAAAGGGAAATCACCATTAATGTCAATGAATCCCAAGGTACACTAGTACAATCCAACGGGTGCAGGTTTGTGATCTGAAGTTGAACACTTGGAGAAATCACTCGATCAGGGGTCAATAATGAAAACCCACTATTGAAAGTGAGGAAACATGTCATTGTGGAATGCAAGTTCCAAGGTACCAATTAGTTTCTAGGACTAATTCATGTATAATGAGTTGAATTCAATAGGAAAAGACTCTCCAAAGGAGGGCCTTAATGTATCCCCCATCAATGACATGAAACAGGTAAAAAGATTTGAAGTAGATCAGAGTAAAAAGTGATTCAATGTAATGTTCCCAAGCCAAGATGCAAGGAACATCATGGTTTTGGGTGTCTTTTTTAAAATCTTACTGGTTGTGGTATTTCGTCAAACACTTGGTTGATCTACTTGTTTAGATGTGTTTACTTGCAGGATTGCCTCTTTATTTTGACCTTATGGTTTACTGATGTGTTTATGTGAGTGTTTGCAGAAATAAACAAGAATATACAATACTGGAACATACCTCAACCATATGCAAGATCAATAATACAATAGACAAGACAAAAAATCTCAAATATGCTTTTAATCATGAAATAGGAAAACCTACTACAATGAAGATGTCGATCTGGAATGCTCAACAGATGGATAAGAACATAGACAACAGAGCTGGTACAAAAAGCTCTCGATAATAAAAAATAAGCCTCCAAAGGATGGATAAGATATGAAGACCAATTCCAAGGTAGATTTAGGACGTATGAAGTGCCAAACCCCCACTTGAAGATGCCATGCCCTGCTGGAATGATGAAGCTCCTCAATAATTCGGCCCAACTGTCAAAGATATCCCATCACCTCAAGAAAGATGCCAAACAGTAGATCAAGTGATGGAAAAAACAACCTAGGTTCTCAAACCTCCAATATCCCCCTCAAACCCTATGGATCTGAATCTCCTCTAAGGAATGGTGCACCTCCCTGGATGCTTGAAATCCTAGATAATTCAACCTCCCTCATAGATGCCTCCAAATGCTCCACAAACCCACTAGAATGATAGATCAAGGCTTGGTTACCTCCCTGGTGAAGTCCCAAGTGAAATGGTGAATATCGAAGCTAGCAAATCACTTAAACCACGTTTTGAAGTTTTCTCCTCCCCTCAAATTTGTCCCATGCATCTAATATATCAAATGGCACCTAAAAATCCTCCTAAATGGACTAGATCTAATTTCCAAGTCCCTGCAATGAAAACCCAAGTGATAGAATCACCAAAAGCCCTGCCAATCACCTGCAATGAACCTATCTCAAAGAATGGTGCACCCCACTTGCTGGAAACCCCCAATGGTGCGCCCTCCTTCTCTTCCTGTGCATGTGGCTGGTGTAGAACCCTCCTGCAATGATGTAGATATGAACTAGAATTGTGTGGGAGCATATTGCATCTCCGAGACCAAGCTTGGGACAGGCTAGGTGGAATATTTCACCACTGAATCATCCTCTAGGGTTTGTTAAGTCAAAACCCTCAAAACCCCCAATGTTGGGCTCACTAGCTAGAAGCCAGATATCAAAAGATGATCATAAATGAATGACTGAGAAGAGGCCCTTGCCTTTCCTTTATAATTTTTGGCTCACCTTGTCTCTCCAAAGTGACTTTCATTTTATTAATATTTTATTAATTAATTAAATCACTTTAATTAATTAATTAACCCTTTTACCTCTGAAAAACACCTTATCTCTCCTTGTGGCTTACCTGGCCATTGAAAGTCACTTCTCACTATCCCATCCTATATTTTTTCTCCTCCCAATTCCAATGAGCTATTACACTAAGAGGTTCCTCCAAGTAATGTGCCCAAAATGACCTCTTTAGTGAATTTCATTAACTTATAGCCCGAAATAGTCAAAATCATGGAAATCGTCAGAATGCATTGGAACCAAAGACAACCTGTGTGGAATGGCTCATAATGATTAAATATCATGAGGAATGAAAGTTGGACCCCACAATGCCTCTCAATAACCCATGTACTCGCTATAACATCCATCTATCTACTCTGGTCATCATAAACCTCTGCACTGTGATGATGTCCAAAAGTGGGGACATTACAGTCCTCCCTGCTAGAAAATTGCTTGTCCTCAAGCAATAACCAAATCCCCTCAAATAAAATACTGGGATCCCATGTCCACCTGTGGAATACACAGTAGAACCCATCGAAAGATGAACACTCATACACTGTGTCTCTTGGGTCCCATATCAAGTCATGAACAATTATCCTCTGGGATGCATAATATTGAAATATACTGACTCCGGAGGTCTCTTGCATATGACACATGTCCTCATCTCGGAATGAATCCACTCTCCAATTATCTAACAATATTCATACGACCTCCATCAACTTCTCATGATGATGCCCGAATGAGGTGATGCAAGATCTCCGTGAGACACCCGCAAGTGATGCGCTCCTCTCAACACTAAAGCTCAATGGAAAGTTAGAATAACTTTCCCTTGCAATGGTCCACTCTCCTCTCTTAGTTAGTGAAATGTTCAATCCTGCAATCCTTGGGTCCCATTCAATCTCTTTCAAATATCACCATGTTGGCCCTACACTATTCTGACCATGACTGTCTATCCCCTGCATACATCTTGAATCCTCCTCTCCTGGGTCCTCCAGTTGAAATACATGTGACCATTGGACCTGTTGTCTAGAAACTGTATCAGTAAAGACATTTCTATAGAATAAGTACCAGTCCAACCATCTCCACGTCCAATCATGATGACCAAAAGTGAAAATATGCATCACTTCATCAAAAACATACCTGCAGGCCCACTCCAAACCAACCCTTGGTGGAGTATTTGTCTCTCTGGCACAACCTCGGTTATCATGTAGGGAAACATCCTAATAACTAAGTGAACTCCTTGATCCCATGGAAAACTTGGAAGTTTATCACTTCCAATCTCTTCTAGTTTCTCCTCTGTCAGACTGATCACTGTTTGAATCCCTCTGTGTTGAACTATTATCATCTGGCCTATGGTGCTCACCATCATGTACCAATTCGTAGTTGGATGCCTATGATGATCCACCTATATCCTGTTGGATGTTGTAAGAGTACTCATGTCAATTGGTCTTGGCCTAGTCACTCTCCATGCCCTCAACCACTATCTATCTCTCCTCATGCAACTGATGATCTAGTGAAGGTGCTCACTCATAACTATGGGATACTACAAAAGAGTGAAATCTACATACTCCCTTACGCGTGTCTCCTCCCTGAAATCCCATACATATTTTTGAATCTGACTACATATATCGACATGTCTCTATGCACTGTCACTCCTCATTATATTCCCCTGCAGACTCATGCTATCTCCTACATATCGTTGTTGCATCCTAGATCCTAGGCGTACTATTGGATCAATCTCTACCGGAAGGTCAATCTCTCTTGGGACACAAATGGAAGTGTCCTCCATCAACTGGTTCCCCTCTTCTAGACCACCAACATCCTCTATCCATGTGACTGAAGGACATATCTGACTATCCACTAGGACAGATGAAATGGGTCTTCGACGAATCTCCTCAAGAAGATCCTCTGACTTGGACTCTGATTCTTGAAGGGTTGTCTCTGTGTCTCTCAAGAATCCTCGAGTTCTCTCCAACTCTTGAGTAAGTCACTACACCTCCAACTCCCTTTCCTTCAAGGCCTTGTGATCCATCTCACCAATCCCCCAGAGGTAGTCCCTATCTGTCAACAACTACTGGTAGTCAATCCTCATCATAGACACTCTCTCCCTGAGGGTATGAAGGTCATCTATGGAAAATCCCTCATATGCACTACCATGTTCCACCGATTCCCTCCAACAGTAATTGACCACCAAGGCATGTGTGTCATCACAATGCCTAATAGCTACCATGATCATATCCTCACTGACTCTTAGTTGTCCTCCTAAGTGGTGTGACTCCTTATCACATTCATGCTGAAGTTCACCTCACGTCTCTCACTGCTAGTTCCATCACTGGTATTCCCAACAACACTTTCTACAGAAGATAAAGTGTTGAATTGCCTGTTTTCTATTGTTCCACTAGGTCTGCCCATACTTAACTGCACATCATTTTCAATTGCTATCTCCCTTTGAATCATACTATATCCAGTGTGAGCAGTTGTATCCTCCTGTGCACTCAACCTACTACTATCCTCTGTTCCTGGATCCCATATAGATGTATCCAGACACATTCTATGGTCATCCTAACTTCTAAAGACTGCATCCTCATCAATGCAGGTCGATCTTCGAAATACGTGTCCCATCAACCTGTCAGTATCCACAATTTTCTCAACTAATCGAGTCTCCAAAATATGTAACCCAATCTCCTCATGTTTCTATGTAAGTGTAGGATCAACTATATGCACGTCCTGTGTCTCCTTGGATCTGTGGATCCATGCATCCATGGTGTGCATCCCTCACACAAGGCTCCTCCATCAT
Source organism: Picea engelmannii (assembly GCA_009831015.1). Classification (NCBI taxonomy): domain Eukaryota; kingdom Viridiplantae; phylum Streptophyta; class Pinopsida; order Pinales; family Pinaceae; genus Picea; species Picea engelmannii. The sequence goes on along the minus strand of ML777566.1, from coordinate 1,207,304 downwards.
ATCTAACATGCCACTGATATCCTCTTGTGACGTGGCTATCATGGATGTCTGAAAAGATGACAGATGTGTCACTGGCAAGTTGGGATTATTGCAATTTCAAATATTGATGATTGTGTTTTGGTTGTCCACTATGTATGTTTGATGGATATCATGCATCGTATAAGAAATGGGCACGGGTTATGTGACAGTATGGTCTCATTGTAACTTAATTGTTAAATGGAATTGAGTAATGGAATCAAGCACGATTTTTGTGTCTATGTTTGATTAATTAAATACTTCATGGACAATGGTTGATGTTTTCATGCTGAGCAGAGTGGAAACAAGTGACTATGTGTTCATTTGGATTTTTTTTTTAAATATTAAATCAAACAAATGAGAAGAAACAAAACTCTTATATAGGTTGTTTGGAAGGAATATTGTTTGAGTTTGATGACTTGTGTTAAAGATTTAATTGCGAACAATGAGCAAGTTAATACACAAAAATGATTAAATTATGCAAAGTAGTTGTTAAATTGATCACAGTGATTATTTGGTTAGTGTTGGATCTTTTTCATTTAATATAGAATGGTTTTATCGACTACTTAATTAATTTTATGAATAGTATTCATTCTCCTCCCGACCATTATTTCACTTTTTTCACATTACAATTCCCTCACCTTCCCACTTTCATTATTCACCCCCTGTTCCTAAATTTAATTACAGTTAAGAGAAACTCTATATTATGGTAGTTTAAAAGATCACACAGGGATGAATTACAGTAATGCATTGTTTTGGGTTTATGATACAGTGGATTGTGTGATGTCTGTGAGAAGTAATTGTGAGATTTCCCCCCTCATTCTAACATTTTTCTCTCATTACAACCCCTCTCATATTGGAGGACCCTTATTCACCCCCTACTCATTAATGAATACTAAACAATTGTATGGATTGGATTGCATGAGACTGATATGTTGCTGAGCCAATTTTTATTTCATATTTAAAAAAATGGTTATCATGTATGGTTTTTAAAGAAACTATTTGATAATCAATTATGCGTAAAGGAATGGGTTTTTCAAGCAAAAGGTTGAAAACCAAGACCCACCATGCCCCTGACAAAGGAAAAGCCACTACTTCCCCTTTCTCACCTTCAAATGATTTTGATAAATCTGTGTTTTCCTGCATGCATTTGAGGGACGATTGTTCTGATGTGATCAACAAGATAAGGCCTAAAGGCTCAACATAGCCAAAGGAAAATTGAGAGAGATCAAAAGGTGATAGCAGCAACAAGGGAAAGATTGCATCTGATAGTGGAAAATATGGATTTTAAGTTTATTTTATTTATTGTCGATGACAACTGACTTCATAAGTTTTGGACAACATATTTTTTTTTTTTTTGGATATATGAGTAATATATTTTTTTGAAAATAATTTCAAATATCAATAAGATAAATTGTCAAACATGAATGTGATGATGGGAGCCACAAGGAGAGATGATTTTGTTTAATTAACTAGTTATGTTATGATTGTTAAGAGCTAAAGGGGAGTCATAAGGGGTCCCACCTACTAGTTATTATTTATTTAAAACCCTTATTATGATTGATTACTTTCCCCCCTAACTAAAAAAATGGTTGAGTTTTTAATTAACTTAACTAATGAATTAGTTCAACTACTTCAACCAATTCTAATTTTCTTAAAGGCAAAAGGAAAGGGAGGACCAAGAGATAGAAGGAGAAGCATACTAAGGTTTTCTCTTTGAGTTTTGTGTTGAGATAGTTTAGTTTTCATTCATTCCTTAATTTATCACAAGCCTAATTATTTTTTATGATAGCATGGTCTTATTGTAAACAACAAGATTCAGGGATGAATTACATCATTCAAACACTTGTTTTTCAAAGCTGTTGATCTATCTTTGATAATATGTGTAGACTTGCCTCTTTGTGAATTAGTTTTCATGAATGACAAAGGATATTGTGCAGAGTCGTGTGGGAAGCAATCTATGGCAGGCTGATCTAGTTTTTAGAGTTCAATTTTTTATTTTTTGTTAGAGGTCCTTTTGTATGTTTCATTGGGGACATCTAAGTTTGACTTTGGTCCAAAACGTTTTCATGAAATTTTGTAAAGAGAATGACTCTTTGATGAATTGGAATGAAATAAAGGATTGCTTTATGTCTCATCTATATTGATTATCGACTTGGTGTCTTTACTTCTGTCTCTATATTTATTTCAACATCTATTATGTTCAGAAAAACACATAAATAATCAATTTTTCAAAAGATTTTATTTATAAAAATCAGTCTAAGCACTTGTAATCAATACTTGTGAGTTAGGATATTAATTTTGATGGCTATAAACATAGGGTGATATTCCCGTCTATTTTTATTTAGCCAAGAAAAATATTAAAATGATTGAGTAAGATTATTTCATATCTTTTCCTCAACATTTATTTGGCGACCATACTCAGTGATCAGAATCTGGACCAGTGGTCAAAATTTTGCTCAAAAATCAAATTTCTCATAATTGCCTCAAAACAAACGGGTGCGTAGCTCTCGTCGTCACGAACCCAACACAACTCGAATGGGTTCAAACGGATGTCAGATGAGTGAGATATCACGATCTGTTCGATTCGCCAAACAGGCAAAAAACATTTGCAGACTGTACAGTCCGTTCAGTCCGTATAGCTGACGTGGCATGTACGTACGCTAAGGTGGTAGTTGATGATGTGGAAATCGTTTATTGGCAGATTTTGGACGAATGATGTTTCGACACGTGGCATTTAATTGGCAAATGGAGTGGTGCCACATGGCCTAGGCATGGGCTGCCACGTGGCACCATGGCAAAGGTTGGTTGTTTAAAATATTATGGAGTCTGTGGGGATCGAACCCTAGACCTCCCCCACCATGGAAAATATTTGGCAAAGGCCGCCCAAGTGGCGCGACACTTCTTGTGTCTTGTTATATATACCATTTCATATATATTAAAGTTTGCATGTATTAAAGTTTGGGCGCGGATAGGGCTTGGGCTAAGCCCCAACCCCCATTCACATACATAACCATATGACCCCCCCCGCCCAAGCACATTTTCAAATGGTTAGCCCGACCGCATTCGTCAACACGTTTCGCGCTCACGTTCAATCGTGCAAACAATGCTTATCTTTGCGCTAGAATGAGGTCATATGACCCATATGTCCACGGCTTGGCGGTTAGGGGCTAGGCGTGCCCTAACCATCCTACAGTTCGCACCATTTTGTAGTTGTGCCCAGTGCTAGGTTTTAGCATGAGATTGAGCGCGTGAGCTAGGTTGGACACACAGAGGTGCATTTTGGCAAACCAGAGACAACAAGCTTGAAGGAGGAAAATGGTAGGAGGCTTATCTTCTTCATTTTTTGGCCAAATGAGGTGCCGAAAAAGCCTAGATAGGGGTTTTTGGACGTTTTGAATCCATTGGAACTATTTTCAAAGGCATTTGAAGACTTATTTTGCAATTTTTTCACCATTGAAGTTTCAGAGAGCTCTAGGGAGCTTGAAGCCCTCATTCATTGAGGCCATGCTTAGATGAGCCCAAGTCTGTTTTTTGTGACTGAATAGTCAATTTTGGCTAATTGTTATGCTCTGAACACATTGGAATAGGTTTTAGATCCATTTGAGGACTTTTACAGGTGTTTTTTCCACAAGGAATCTTATGTAAGCTCAAGGCCACATGTAGAAGAGGTCATGCCCGGATGAGCCATGATCCGTTTTCAGAGTTCTATTAGTCATTTTTGGGGTTTTTATGTATTTTGAACCCAATGGTACAGTCAGAAAATCCATTGGAGTTGAGCATCATCTTGTAAAAGAATATTTGACAAACAAATCCCAAAGAGCCAAGTCCATTGATGGAGGCTCAAGGAGATGTAGCCCAGTTGGGGGTGAACTCCTTTATCATGTTGTTCTTATTATGAGTGTTTGTTGGTTGTTATTTGCTGCAAGTTATTTTTGTTGTTGTATTTATGAAAGCAACATATTTAATCATACAAAGACCTCACACATAAACATTTAAAAGAAGATGCATAAACTTGGCACATAATTTAACTTGCATAACTAAGACATTGAGCAAGGTCCTGAAAAGTTTTATTTTAATGAAATGGAGGGTGATGAAATAGCATAACAAGTCAGCCCTCTATTATCAGATCAGGTGGTATCAGAGCTTAGTTTGTTTTGCTCATGTGATTTCCATTAATATCTAGAGTTTTAGCTATTGGTATTTGTGCAAGTTTTGTGTTGAAGTTTGGTATCTTGGAAGGATGGAGGAAGCTTCAAACATTGATAGTTCTCGTACATCTTCATTATCCAAGTTCTTTGACAAAGAGATGTTGAAGGAGTTTGTAAACATGAGAGATATGGTACAAGAGTTGTGGGAAGATAGAGAAGAGAGCATTGCCCTTCAAGAGCAGTTGATGGCCATGAAGGAGGAGAAATACCATTTTCTTGAAAAGTTGCATGAGACAGAGACTCAACTCCATGAGGCAAAGGAAACCCTTACCAAGTACATGCATGAAGATGAGGTATGTAATGTTATTTTATCTTCAAATTCCTCTCAATATGAATGCTTTGGTGTTTTTGAAAATCACACAAGAGGAATAGGGTCCAAGTTATTGTTAAAAATGGGCTATGAAGGTAGAGGGTTAGGAAAGCATGCATAAGGCATTGTTGAGCCTATTGTTGTTGAGGAGAGGCCCAAGTATTGTGGTCTTGGATATGAACATAAATATGGAGCATGTTCCAAAGTTGAGGAGACAAGGGAAAAAATTCCAAGAACAAATTTTGTTTCAAGTTCAAGAACTTTTGTTGCAAGTTCAATCCCTCAAGCATGCAAAGCTTGTGTTAAAGATGAATGCAAATGTATGAAACAAGAGAGTTGTGACAGCCATGAGGACAAGAACATTGTTGTTGGTCTTCAAAGGAGAGCTTGTAACTCTTCAAATTCACCTCCTCAAAGAGGCGATAAAGGTGAATGTTCAAGGTATAATTCTGCCTATAATTCGGTTGCTTTTGATTATGTTAAGCATGATAAAAATGCATGTAAAAATGGAAGAAAACGCCCATGTACATATTGTGGTTTATATAACCATCATGTTTCAAAATGTTGGAAAAGATTGACCACTTTCAGGAAACTTTACAAGCAAAGACAACTTGAAAAGAGGATGCAAAAGATTTGCACTCATTGTCAGAAGCGGGGTCATCTCATTGACCAATGTTGGACATTGCATCCAACCACTCATCCGCATCATAAGAGGTAGATGGATAAAGAGTCTAGAAAGAATGGAAGAGGAGATTCCATCATTGATGTGAGTCAAGATGATTCACAAGAAGACGATTTTCAGCAAAAAAAATCACCATTGAGTTGGCTTGGTAAGAAATGGCTAGATTTCCTGAGCAAGTAAGGCTTGCATTTTTCTGTTGTAGATTCACATTTCAGCCTTATGTATGCATTTATGTTGAGAGTATGAGAAGAACAACTTGTATGATGCAAGTTCGCATGTGAATGCAATTCGTTTAAAGGCATTCTTGCTTGTTGTACAACTTCGCCAGTAGGATGTAAAAGAGGGGTATGATGCTCACTTGTTACAACCATATATCTTTTTCATATTCAGCTCTTATGTACCCACATGTTTCAGGTTTATGTACTTATGTTTGTACTTAAAGGAGAGTTGAAGATCTATGCACAAACATGTGTTTTTGTGTGTGTGTAAATAGTGAACTTGGTGATAGTTCATCTTGAATGACTCATGATTGTAACATGATTGTGTATCATGAATGTCGACTTGCTATTTTGGGAAGGTTGAGATGTTTCAAATGAGTCTCGACTGGTGTCGATGTTGTCTTGATGACTATGTTGTGTTGATCATGTTTTTCGACTTATGTTTAGTCGATGGTGTTTGTTGGCTTGTAAGTCGATTTTGAGTACAACAAGATGCAAGAAAAAGCCATGTGCTTTGATGAAGTACAATATGTGACCATTTGCTTGAAGAGAAAAAAATACTTTGTTGACATCATTTTCGGTCTTGTATAAATTTGTTTTCAAGATTGATGGTTTTCCTGGTATGTGACAAGATGTCGCAGGAAAGTTTTTGTAGCCATTGTAGGGCGAATTGTGTTGATGCCAAAGAGTTCACAAGAGGGACTTGATTCTTAGTGGGAAGGCTAGCAGTCTTCCGAGCAAAAAAAGAACAGTGGGTCAGCAGCAACCAGAGAACAGTGGTTGAGGGACATAGCCAGTTGCAGTGCAAGGCATGTCAAGGTATCCAGGTGATTGTCAAAAAGACTTTTCAAGTAGAATCAATTGATAGAACTTGGAAGCAGAAGAGTATTGAAGCTTAGGCAGATAATCATAAGATTTTGTGGGTCCAAAAGCCTTTCAGTGGGAAGGCGTGATCAGAATCTGGACCAGGGGTCAAAATTTTTCTCAAAAATCAAAGTTATTGGAATTTCCTCAAAATGAACAGGTGCATAGCCCTCGTCGTCATGAACCCAACACAACTCGAACAGGTTCAAACGGACGTCGGATGAGTGAGATATCACGATCTGTTCGATTCACCAAACAGGTAAAAACAATTTGCTGACTGTACAGTCTATACAACTGACGCGGTAGAGGTCGTACAACTGACATGGCATGTCCGTACGTTGAGATGGTAGTTGATGATGTGGAAATTTTTTATTAGTAGATTTTGGATGAATAATGTTTCGACACGTGGCATTTAATTGGCAAATGGAGTGGTGCCACGTGGCCCAGGCATGGGCTGCCACGTGGCACCATGGAAAAGGTTGGTTGTTTAAAATATTATGGAATCCATGGGGATCGAACCCCGGACCTCCCCCACCATGGAAAAACTTTGGCAAAGGCTGCCCAACTGGCACGCCACCGCTTGTGTCTTGTTATATATACCATTTCATATATATTAAAGTTTGCATGTATTAAAGTTTCGGCGCGGACAGGGCTAGGGCTAAGCCCCAACCCCCGTTCACATACATAACCATATGACCCCCTCCCCCCCCTCGCACACATTTTCAAACGGTTATCCCGACCCCATTTTCCAACACGTGTCGTGCTCACGTTCGATTGTGAAAATGGTGCTTATCTTTGCGCTAGAACAAGGTCATATGACCCATATGTCCATGGCTTGGCAGTTAGGGGCTAGGTGCGCCCTAACCATCCTACATTTCACATCATTTTGCAGTTGTTCCTGGTGCTAGGTTTTAGCATGATATTGAGCACGTGAGCTAGGTTGGATGCACAAAGGTGCATTTTGGCAAACCAGAGACAACAAGCTTGAAGGAGGAAAATGGCAGGAGGCTTATCTTCTTCATTTTTTGGCCAAATGAGGTGCCGAAAAAGCCCAGCTAGGGGTTTTTGGACGTTCTGAATCCATTGGCACTATTTTAAAAGGCATTTGAAGAATTATTTTATAGTTTTTTCACCATTTAAGTTTCAGAGAGCTCTAGGGAGCTTGAAGCCCTTATTGATTGAGGCCATGCTCAAATGAGCCCAAGTCTGTTTTTTGTGACTGAATAGTCAATTTTGGCTAATTGTTATGCTCTGAACAAATTGGAATAGGTTTTAGATCCATTTGAGGACTTTTACAGGTGTTTTTTCCACAAGGAATCTCAGGGAAGCTCAAGGCCACATGTAGAAGAGGTCATGCCTGGATGAGCCATGATCTGTTTTCAGAGTTCTATTAGTCATTTATGGGGTTTTTATGTATTCTGAACCCAATGGTACAATCAGAAAATCCATTGGAGTTGAGAATCATCTTGTAAAATAATATTTGAAAAATTAATCCCAAAGAGCCAAGTCCATTGATGGAGGCTCAAGAAGATGTAGCCCAGTTGGGGGTGAACTCCTTTATCATGTTGTTCTTATTGTGAGTGTTTGCTGGTTATTATTTGCCGCAAGTTATTTTTGAAAACAACATATTTAATCTTACAAAGAACTCACACATAAACATTTAAAAGAAGATGCATAAACTTGGCACATAATTTAACTTGCATAACTAAGACATTGAGCAAGGTCCTGAAAAGTTTTATTTTAATTAAATAGAGGGTGCTTGCAATAGCATAACAAGTCATCCCCCTATTATCAGATCACTCGGGAGATATTCAATATCTCTCTCGTTAATTTTTATGTTTGATTATCATCGAATAGATCTATTTTTCTTATATTAATTCTTTGACTGTTTTATTTCTTAATGCATGTGCTTGTTGCAAGGTAGCCCAATATTGAGCCTAGTCTTGAAGATCAGACCAGCATTGCTTTGAATTTGTTCAATACCATTTTAGACACTGCTAATACTCATGCTGAGCTTAATCATTCATGGGTAGCAATTGAACGAGATATTAATGTCCAAGAACGTTGGGAAGCTAGATGTAGATAACCTAGAAATCAACAGTAACCTTCTTGCTCCTTCAGTTTTGGGACTTAGTTTCATTTCCTTAGACTCTCTTGTTTCTATAAGAAGAAGAGCATTATCACCTGAAATTAATCCTATTGTTGAAATAGGAAGAAGGAACATTGTGTTTTCAACCCAAAAAATTTCTCTAAGGAGAACTTTGTCTGATTCTTCAAGTTCATAACTTTATCCCTCACCTATCATCCACAATATGGCATCTAGTGGTGGCTATGGTGGCACTGGAAGTGATTCCTCCTCCCAGTATTCATCTTTTCCAGTGATTGGTAGCTTATATATCCACCATATCCCTGTCCATTCTACCACAAATCCCACCAAAGTTATTAAAAAGTATGGGATTTTTCAGTTTGAAGAAGATGCCACAACCACACCATGGAATGTGTCCTCTCCTCTTAACCTAGAACCTGCTACTCATCCACTTCCTAAATTCAAAGAGCACCTCCCTAGGTTTTCAGGAAATAACATTGTCACTACCAACGAACAAATGGTGTGATTTTCTAATGCTTGTTACAACATAGGGGAAAATGACAATGATACTTGCATGCACTTATTCGTCAATTCCTTGGAAGGGAAGTGTGCACTTATTCATCAATTTCTTTGACCTTCCTCCTAAGATTATGTTTACTTGGGAGGAGTTATTTTATTGGTTCATATCCACCTATGGGAAATCAAAAATCCCATCTCAGCAGTTACGAGAGTACAATAACATCGCCTATAAGGATGGTGAAACCATCAAGTCCTTCAACTTGCATTTAACTAAGTTATACAACCAAATCCCCAAGCTTATTCGACCATAGAACCAAGCCACTTTCATGCATTACTACAATGAATTACCATCCCCCTATCATCATAGGCTTGAGGAAAAAGTTGTTGATAATCTCAGTTTCTCTTTGCATACTTTTTTAGAGTATGAAGAACAACTTGAAAGAACACGTATTCCCCATGGAGAATTGATTAAACAGACAGACATGTTCACCCTCTTACAACTAGCACAATATATAAATAATCATATGATAGCATATGAGCGAAAAGGAACTGTCTCCCCTCTCACCCCTGGAGCTTCATCCTCTTCCACAACCCCCTTTAGGAATCCAATTGAAAATAATTTTCATCATAAAGTTATCTTGCCCCGGAGCTGGTGTAACTTTTGCGAGGAACACCACAGGGAAGCCACATGTGAGGTAAGGAAGAATTCTAGAGATAAGATCTTTGGTAAAAGACCAGAAACTATCATCATTGTCCAAGATTTTGCAGAGCCAGAGGATGTCATGATCATCAATACTAGGAACAAATCCTATGCTCCCAAAGAGAAATATGATCCTCCCCACAATTATTCTATCCCAAGCTCATCTTCACCAACAGCTTCCTGGCAATCAAGAAACAAATCCCCCTCTCCGATCTTCCAAATACAATATTCTGAATCAATTGACCAAAATCAAAGAAGATGCAACCCTTCTTGACATGGTTGTCGTCCCTGAACAATAGAGGCATATGAAACAATTCATGGAAGGAAAATATTTCATTGTATCCAACCTCTCTGAAGAGGTAAACGAAGAGGACTCATCTATAAATAAAGTAGGTGTACATAACTTTAAATACCCTGTAAAAAATCCCCCTTTTTATATTTTTGTAAAGATTATGGATAAGATCGCCCATTTTTGCCTCATTGATGGTGGTTCAGGCCCAACCGTGATGTCAAAGATTATTATGGAAGAGTTAGGCTTGTATTGTACAAATGAAAATGCCAGAAGCATGATCTTCTATAATAATCTACAATAAAATACCATAGGTGAGATTAAATATGTGACCTAAGTTTTGTCCGCACACCCTGAAATAAGGACAACCCTTAGTAATCAGGTAATTGTTATGCCAGTAAGAAATTACTCAATCATCTTGGGAAGATATTTGCAAGATTTAACGGGTGCATACCTCTCACTTGATGGGACACACTTACTTGTTCCTAAGAATGGTAAAAGCATTATAGTCCTTAGAGAGGAAAGGATTTGAAATTATATAGAGAGTGTACCACAACCTAATGTAAACTATATTAAAGAGGACCTAGGAGTGTATTCCATATTTGTTGAGGAGGATAACATTCCCTTGGAACAAATCAATTTGGATGATGGTATGTGGCACATGCACTTTGATGGTTCATGCTCAAATGAAGAAAATGGAGCTCGCATTGTATTGATTTCTCTTGTAGGAAAAATCCATAACTTTTCTTATAGTTTGGAGTTTGCTTGCACGAACAATGTCACCGAATTCGAAGATTCATTATTAGTCATTGGAAACGCCTATAATCTTGGATGTGGTCACCTTTCGGTTTTTGGGGACTCGGAGCTTGTTGTGAACCTTGTACGTAAGATTTACTCCCCTAGAAACAAGTTGATGAAATGATACACCCAAATTGTTTGGGCGCTTATATCGAACCTATTATCTTTCAAAATCACTTATGTTAAGAGTGAATTGAACTCAATGGCTGATCGATTAGCTATTTTTTCTTCCTCTCCTACTCGGAAACTGCTGCCGCATAGACCTCATTGTACTTTTCAATCTCTATATCATCCACATATCCCTGAAAATATAGAATCTTGGCAGGTCTTCCCTAATGATAAGAGATTTTGTTCTTTCATTCATAATGAACCTTTTAAGACCAAGGAGATTATATCCATAGAAGATGACAAGATCCTTGAAGGCTTGAATTCCCTAGAAATTTTGTTTTCATCAAGTGATGTAGTAAATAAAGAGAAACAGAAAGAAGAGGAATCAAACAAGAATGTTAAAATAGGTGTCCATTGTTTTGATGAAGAGAAAATGAAGTTCACCAAGATACTTGGTGAATTTCAAGATGTTTTTTCTTGGTCTTATGAGGGTCTTCGTGGTTTTGATCCCAGTATTTTACAACATCCCCTACCCATCAAGGAAAGTGTTAAACCAGTTAGGAAAAAAAAAAGACTTATCAACCCTGCACCAGAAGAAACTATTCGAAAACAGTTGGAAGAAATCTTGTAGGCTGGTATCATCTTTCTAGTCAAGTATTCTGAATGGGTTTCAAATTTGATCCATGTCTAGAAAATTACTGAACATATAAGATTTTGTGTTGATTTTCACGCAGTTAAGAGGACTATTATGAAAGGTTATTCTCCTCTCCCTAACATAGAAATGATTTTGCAGCAAGTCACGGGGTTGCAGATGATTCCCTTACTTAATGTTTTTTCCAGTTACAATCAAATCAAGGTAAAAGGGGAAGATGCTTACAAAACCACCTTTATCACTGCTTAGGGTACCATGACTTATCAATGCATGCGTTCTAGCTTATCTGACGCAAGTAACATGTAAGGTAGCTAGAGAGGTAGTGGGGGGGCCCAGAGGGCCCATAGTGATAATAGTGAAGGTCATTCAATGTAAGGTGGACTAGATCCACTATATTATTAAATAAGACCAACTATGGTAGTTAGATATAATAAATGGATAATTAGATATAATCAATGTAAGATGACTTCTTAGAAGGTTCTACTTCTAGAAGATTCCTCCTCTAGAATGTTCTTAGGTGATGGTAGCACTATATAAAGGGATTCAAGCAATGTAATGAGACATGACAAAAAATATTGTATTTGGAGCTGAAGCTCATTAGGAAGTTGCCTCCTCGAAGAGGCAAGTGAACAGGAGAGGATCCCTTCCATAATAGGATCCATTGTATGGTGTTTCCCTACCTCAAGGGTTTTGATATAATAAAATTGTGGTTTTCTATATGGTTTCATATATCTTATGTGGTGGTTGTATTTAGATATCTTCAGATCTATTGTGATACTTTGTATTCAGGTATTTGGTTCTTAACAAGTGGTATCAGAGCACTTTCATTGGGCAGACATTGTGGGCAAATATTTTTTATTTTTGCAGATTTTTTTTTTTTTCGGAGAAAAAAAAATAGGGCCGCAACATTCTCGAAGTTTTCAGTATATTTTTGTGCAAAATTTGTAGAAAATTGTTGTATATCTGAGTTCCTCTCAGAATAACACCCAATTAAAAAAAAAAAATCGTCCGAAACGGAGTCCGGGAAGTCAAGATATTGAAGATTTAAAATCTGTAATTTTTCAGGGTTTTTTCCGCGGACGGCGGCGTGATTTGTTTTTATTTCTGTAGAAGTTGGAAGACAAATTTTATCAAACAAATTACAGATATGAGTTCCTCTCACAATTTCACCCAATTTAAAAAAAAAAATCAGCTGAAATGGAGTCCGGGAAGTGAAGTTATGAGCATTTTAACTTCAACAGTTTTTTAGGGTTTTTTTTCAGAAAAAACCGCGATTTTTTGTTGTAACTTATTGTTCAATTTTTTTGGGTTTTCTCGTGACGGCTACGGGAACGAAGGGTTCATAGGGTGCTCAGATGGTTATTTCTTCTCAAAACCTGAAAGAAATTCTTGAATCATTCAAATCCCAATTGTTTCACACATTGAATGACAGATTGGATGCATTTGCACATGGCCTCACAGACAGCCTCACAGACAGCCTCACAAACAACCTCACATACGGCCTCAATAATAGTTTTCGTAGTATTCAAGATTCATTGAATAACATGCAGGAGAGATTTCTTATGGAGGGCCTCAAGGATGAATATAATCAAGAAATATATGCTTGGTATGATTTTGAGGATGATTGTGATGATTGGTATATGGATAGTTGTCATTTCTGGGATGACAACCACTTCCATATTGTATTTGATGACCCCACTCCATGTTTTGTAGAGAAAATCAATGTCCCACATTAGGAGCTAGTTACCAGCATTCAATCTTCATATTCTACAGTGGTATTATTCCTTCCAGATTCTGCTACGACCCTTTTCCACTATGTGGATGGATCTTCTTATTTGGATCCACATGATAGGTGTCAGTCTTTGGAGCATCATTTGGATTTGGTTATTGGGTTCCAAAA
>ML777566.1:1143320-1193902 GCA_009831015.1 Picea engelmannii | reverse complement strand
CTTACAATGGTGGTTGGACTACTTCAACATGGTGGATTTCCTTTCTATATGGGACCTTGGTTCTTCAGTCTTCTTCAGCATTATGGTCCACAATTATCCATGGGACCCTGGTATATGGTTGTACATCAAGCGTTGAGGACAACGCTTTCATAAGAGGGATGGAATGTAAGGTAGCTAGAGAGGTAGTGGGAGGGCCCAGAGGGCCAATAGTGATAATAGTGGAGGTCATTCAATGTAAGGTGGACTAGATCCACTATATTATTAAATAAGACCCACTATGGTAGTTAGATATAATAAATGGGTAATTAGATATAATCAATGTAAGAGGACTTCTTAGAAGGTTCTACTTCTAGAAGATTCCTCCTCTAGAATGTTCTTAGGTGATGGTAGCACTATATAAAGGGATTCAAGCAATGTAATGAGACATGAAGATAAATATTGTATTTGGAGCTGAAGCTCATTAGGAGGTTTCCCCCTCGAAGAGTCAAGTGAACAGGAGAGGATCCCTTCCATAATAGGATCCATTGTATGGTGTTTCCCTACATAAAGGGTTTTGATATAATAAAGTTGTGGTTTTCTATATGGTTTCATATATCTTATGTGGTGATTGTATTTAGATATCTTCAGATCTATTGTGATACTTTGTATTCAGGTATTTGGTTCTTAACATAACACTTTTAAAAGACCTGTACAAATAACTCTTGATGAATTGATCAATATTCATATCTATCTTGATGATCTAATTATATACGTTAAATGGATGTTAATTGCCTAAGAGTTTCAAGTGTTATTTTTGGATCCCTTCAAAATTTATTTTGTCGTGGATACTAACTCTTACATTCTAAAGGATTTATAGGAGCAATTGTTTTCCTACAGCACTAACGGTTGTCACATGAAACATTACATGGGACCAATTTGAAAATTTATAACACTCTTTGAATTTTCTATATATTAGTAGCCTAGCTCTTCTTTCATTTTTCCACTGTTCTTCGTTTCTTCTTACAATAGTTTGATTTCTTCTTTTTGTTTTTAACAATTTCCTGCCGCTTTTACAATTCTATCATTTTATTTTGTCTTGTTTTAAATTTTGTATTTTTTATTTTGTTATGATTTTTATTTCCTTTTCATCTTGTACTTGATTTTGGTCAAGATGTTGGATCAATTCTTCCACAATGACACTGTTGCAAGATATTTCTAGTCAATAGAAATCAAGCTTACACAGTTGTTACGATGTCCCCCTGAAAGCACTTGAATTTGCTATTTTCTTTCACTGTTGTATTTTAAAGAAATTGGTTATCTCTCCCTCATGATTTCCATTTCTTCATCCATTTGAGAATTTAAAAGAGCAGATTCTGGTTGAACGATTATGCACAGATTGGTAAACCCACTCATACTTAACATTTTTCATGAGTTATTTCCAAATTCCCGGTAATTCTTCCATTAAATCTGCTCACTTCCCCTGGTTGCATAATATTCCTCGTCATATATTCTTGGCCTGTTGTTCTTGGTCTGTGAAACCATGAGTTCTGAGTTCTAAATATGTTGAAAACAAATTTCCCTGTGGAGTCGCGAGTTTGTTGGCGATAAAAATCAAAACGAGGTTTTTTGCCCGCAAAGTATTGCTAAATTCTATTATTATAAGCTAACAATATATATATAATAATAGTAGGTGGGACCCCCTTGTATATTGGAGGTTCGGATCTGATTCTTATTTGATATTTATGTGGTTGTTCGACACTGCTTACATGTTTGAGCATGATTGATGTTCAAATGTTGGTTCTACTCGCAACAAATGGGTGATGGATAATTCATGCTATGTTTGGGTTTCTTTACTCTAAATTCTCAATTCCATGTCATGGGGGCTTATGTGAATTGTCATTTCTATGCTAATTGCACCATGATCTATTACATATTACACCTGCACAAAACATATGTTAGTCATGGAAAATGATAAAGTAAATATGGAAAAATATAAGGAAGAAACTAAACTATGCTACTATGTTATTATATATGGATTGAAATTAAAGGATTGTTGTTAGTCCTAGCTAAGAATGTTAGTGGCTATATGATTTATTGAGTTATATGGGAACACATGTGATATGCATTTTGGTATGGTTGGTTGTGGTTAATGTGACATAGGGTGGTGCATTTGGAAAATAAGGAGATGTTGCGTTCGATGCATGGATTAATTGGATGGATTAATGGAGGGTTGGCCGACGTGTACTAAGTAATTAAATGAATAGAGGATGGAAGAGACATTTACTGAATGTCACTCATTACCCCTTCCACTGGTCGTCACCCTAGCTTGGTTAATGTTCAATTGTGTTTCTCTAAGGTTAAGCTTCGATTTTCAGGCAAAGGAAGAACTGTTCATCCAAAGCTCACATTTTTAAGGTTTTTTTGGTTACAGGTATGTCTTTTTTGCCATCCATGAAACCGTTTTCGTTATGAAATAGATATTGTCTTAGTGATGCATGGGTGTGTGGTTTTCTCAAGACTCAAAAATATGTAAACTTGTGATATTTCTCTGGAATGGTTGTGTGGTTTTCGTTGCAAATAAAAAATGATGGTTGAAGTCATAGTTTCATTAATTATTCTAAGTGGTAGAAGCCATGAAGGCTCTTTGTTGTCCTTATCAGTTTTTTGGAGGGTTCATTCGATCCAGACTTGACTGGATGTCTTCAAATAGTTCTTGTCACCTCTCCCAGTCATATTGTTGTTATGGGGTTTTTGGGTTTGATTTCGAACCACCTTGTGTCATTATATATTGTTTCACGTGGGTATGGGATTATTTATACTATTGGCATCTGCGTAGTTGGTTGTGATGGTTATTATGATTATGGTCTTTCTTTGAGGTTGATTTATATTTCATGGATCTGTTTTTATATCAACATTACCTAGGTTGATTAGGGAAAATTGTGTGTGTTATTGCCTGCGTGTTCTGGGTGTTGTTTATTGGTCCGTGAGGGACCTTTTCCCCTATGTTCATAATATCTCCTGCCTGTTGAACTCCCTCCTTGTTTTGCAAATCTATAGGTGATATGGCCTGTGTGTCCACCGTGTTGTCCCGAATGTTTCTCCTCTGTTGTTGGTGGTCGTTTCCAACCTCCCTATGTTGGTTACTTAGAGCTCACCCTTGATTATTTCAAGCATAATTTTGATAACTGAATGAGTTATTTTTGGTCGAGCTCATGGCTGACTATTATGATTTGGTGGTGTATCGTCGACAGTGGTTGATTATTGGTTGTCAGTGGGGTTTGTGATTGGTTTATAATCACTTTATTATTTTATTAGGGAGTTGTAAGTCTTATTATTTAGATATACTTGGTGGGTGTTTAGTAGTGTATATAGTAATTTTTTTCATAGAAAGAGGTTGTGGCATCGAGTTGTAAAATTAACCATCACTCAAGTACAAAGTGGACATATAGTGTAAAACTTGATGAAGTTAAAAGAAGCCAAAGTCTTCAATAAAAGTGAAAAACATCTATCAACATCAAGTTGAATCACAAAGTATTCTATTATGACAAAAAAAATATTGTAACAAAAGACAGTAAGAAAGAGAATTTTACTGAAGAAATTCACTATGTAGAAGTTGTAGAGCATGAGAAAGTGAATCCTAGAAACAAGTGGATGATGAAATTGAAATTGATCCGCATTGTAAACATGCAAGAGACAAATTTTCAAAAGGAAATGCATGGAGGGCCCATTATCCACTTCAATTAGTTCACTTAGACATTTGTGGTCCTATGAACACAAAGATTTTGGGTATGTCATCATATTTTATTACTTTTATTGATGATTTATCATGAAAGTGTTGGGTTTATTTTTTGAAGACTAAGGATGAAGCCTTTGATACATTCAAGAGGTTTAAAGCCCTTGTGGAAAATGAAAGAGGTTGCAAAATCAAGTGCTTAAGAACTGATAGTGGAGGAGAATTTTGTTCAAAATATTTTCATAATTATTGTGATATGAATGGAATCAAAAGACAACTCACGATTTCATACACACCTCAAAAAAATAGAGTAGCAGAGAGGAAAAATTGTACAATGGTGGAAATGGCAAGAAGTATGTTACAAACCAATGAATTAAGAAATTCTTTTAGGGTTGATGCACATCTCTATATATTCTCAATCGATGTCCCACAAGTGCAATTGACATGATGACTCCATATGAATCTAGGTATGAAAAAAAAACCTAATGGTAATCATTTGAGAGTCTTTGGTTGTGTAGCCTATGTCCAGGTAGTTGATGAAAAGAGACAAAAGTTAGATCTGAAAAGTGAGTCATGCATTTTTGTTGGATATAGTGAACAAAGTAAGGTTTACATGTTGTATAATCCCCTCACTAATAGCATTGTTGTTTCAAGAGATATGATTTTTTATGAAGGGGTAGTTTATGGTCATAAAAACTGCCATGATGATATGTCTAAATCTATTTTGGATAGAGATATTATTGATGATATTGATAATGAGAAGCCCACTAATATTTCAGTTCCAAGTGCTACAAATCCACCAAGTAGCCCCTCATCTAATTCTTGAGTTCCAAGTGCAAGCCCAACATCAAATTCAAGTTCTGCAAGGAAGATAAGAAGATTAAGTGACATTTATCAAAGGAGTAAAAGTCCATCCATGAAGAAAATCCAATAGGTGAGACATTAATTTTTTCTTTACTTTCCAAGATTGATTTTGAACCATCATGTTTTGAAGATGTGTGTATTAATGAGGTTTGGGTGCAAACAATGCAAGAAGAGATAGAATCTATTCACATGAATGATACTTGGGAGCTTAGAGAAATTCCACATGACAAGAAAAATATTGGTACTAAATGGGTATACAAGACTAAGTACAATAGTGAAGGGAGTGTTGAAAGACACAAGGAAATATTTATTGCTAAAGGATTCACACAAAGGTATGAAATTGATTATGAAGAAACATTTGCACGAGTAGCAAGAAATGAAATGTTCATCACATGGATGTGAAAAGTGCCTTTTTGAATGGGTACTTAGAAGAACAAGTGTTTGTGGAACAACCACAAGGTTTTGAAGCACAAGGAAAATAACATCAAGTATACAAGTTGAAGAAGGGTATGTATGGCCTCAAGAAAGCACCGAGAACATGGTATGCTATGATTGATGGATATTTTCAAGAGAGTGGCCTCAATAGAAGTAAACGTGAACCTACACTTTAGTACAAAAAAGAAGGTAACAATATTCTTATTGTAACTCTATATGTTGATGACTTATTATATATGGGTAGGAGTTCTAAGATGATGGATGAATTCGAAACTACTATGATGAATGCATTTGAGATGAAATATTTGGGTCTCATGCAATATTTTTTGTGTATGGAGGTTTATCAAAATGAGGATGAAATTTTCATTTGTCAAACAAAGTATGTAAAAGATATGTTGAAGAAATTTGATATGGTAGATTGTGAACCAATCTCCACTCCAACTATTGTGTTGTGTAGATATGATGGTTCTGAAATAGTTGATGAGGCAACATACATAAGTATTGTTGGAAGCTTGATGTTTCTAACCCACACAAGACATCATATTTCTTATTGAGTTTCTCTTATTTCAAGATACATGAAAGAGCCATCTGAAATACATATGAAGGCATCCAGGAGGATTTTGAGGTATATGAAAGGAGCTTTAAATTTTGGTATTCATTACTACACTTCTAAAAGGTTTAATCTTATTGGATTTAGTGATTTTGATTGGGGAGGTAGTTTAGATGACCAAAAGTCTACATCTAGTAATTGTTTCTCTTTTGGTTTGGGTTTGAATACTTGGAGCTTAAAGAAGCAAAGTATAGTTTCACTTTCTTGGAGTCACCTCAACACATACACAAGCATTATGGGTTAGAAAAGTTCTAGAAGAAATTGGAGAGAAACAAATTCATCCTATAGTGATATTTTGTGATAATACTAGTGCCATCAAATTGGCCAAGAATCCATTCCATCATAGAAGGACAAAACATTTTGATTTAAAGTATCATTTCATTCAAGATTTGATGCAAAAGAAGGAAGTAGAACTAAGGTATATAAAGACTCAAGAATAACATGGAGACATTTTCACTAAGGCCATTGCTAAAGTCTAGTTTTTGAAACTTAGCCTTCAGATTGTGAGTCCTCTCAACAACAAGGGGGAGTATGTTGGTAATTTCCCTGTCAGAATCAAGGGGAAGTATGTTGGTAATTGATGTAGTCTTGTCAATCATTTGACATGATGCAATCTATTTGCGGTTTTCTGTGGGTTAGTGTTTAGATATAGATTGTCTAAATAATGCATGCAAAATGCATGAGTAGTTTTCCAAAATAAATTATTGTAAGTGTTCAATCAAGAGGAGGTAACTCTTTGTTCTATGAGGCTCTGTATTTTTATGAATATCAAGGTTGATCACTCTTGAAGGTCACTTTTTTGTGAAACTACATCAATAATAATTTTTTCTTTCTTTATGCATGGTTTGTAAGCATGATTCTATGATATTGTGATTTAATTATTTGCTATAGTGTTATGCTATTGTAATTGAATGATTATCTATTCCAGAGATAGGCCTTCATAGATCCTTTAGAAACAACAATCACGCAGGTATTAAAGAGTTGGTTTCAAGTTCAAATGGTGCTATCAAGTTTGAAGTTTACAGATGAATGATTAAATGATACCCCGGTGCTATGATTAAATGTTTCTGCCAAAATGAACTCAGTTTATTCAATTAACCAGTATTCGTCTCTAAAAGCGAAATAAGGAGACAAAACATGTCAAAACAGTCACACTGTTGACATGGTCTTAGTTGAAATTGGGCTAGTTGTATTACCTCATCCACCCTAATATACTTGGTTGGTCTTTAATAGTGTATATAGTAATCCTTTTCGTAGAGAGAGGTTGTGGCATAGAGTTGTAAAATTAACCATCACTCAAGTGCAAAGTGGACATATAGTGTAAACTTGATGAAGTTAAAAGAAGCCAAATTCTTTAATAAAAGTGAACAGCATCAATCAACATCAAGTTGAATCAGAAAGTATTCTATTATGACAAAATTTCCATTGTAACAAAAGAAATTCAAGAAAGAGAATTTTACTCAAGAAATTCACTATGTAAAAGTTGAAGAGCATGAGAAAGTGAATCCCAAAAACAAGTGGATGATGAAATTGAAATTGATGAGTGTTGTAAACCTAGACGTAGACTAACATGCCATCATGATATGTAATGGTCATATAATTGAAATAGTTATTGTTTAGTGGTCAAATAACAATTAGATCTAGGCATTGCATGCATACAGTGATTAACATCTAGATGTTTCTAGAAAGATTTTCTCTAGATCATTCTTGAATGTATATATATCTCATTCCTCGAAACAATGAGATAGGCCACTTTCACATATCTAACCTAAAAAACTAAAATATTGCCAAAAATTATGATGTCCAACATAACTTAAATTTTCAATATGAAATACTCATTATTGCATCATATATTTGCACCATTCATCCTCATTGCTAAACATTCACTATTGCTCATCCATGTCAATATAGAATTCAATGTCGATCCTATACCTTAAATGTAAAGCATTGTTCAATCACAAAGTTATGCTTATAAAATCAATCAAACGACTCTGCAATATGTATTCTTTTTACCACACTAATCATTCATTAACTCATAAATCAATGATTTAATGATAGATTGGTAATAAAAGTTTGCAAGAAAAAATCATAAATTAATGGTCATCATTTGTCATTCCTCACATTCATCAAATAAGACTTTGTGCAAAATATAAAAAAGAAGGATACTTAAATCGCACAAAATTATCACAAGCACAGTTTAATAATTGAGACCATTTAAACATAATGAAATAAAATTAATGTGACCATTAATATATCGAGACAACAATAACAAGTATTAAAGAGTTGGTTTCAAATTCAAATGGTTGCTATCAAGTTTGAAGTTTATTGATTAATGATTAAATGATACCCAGGTGCACATGTCATAAATGATTAAGTGTAAACAATTTGTTTATTGAATTAACGTATGAAGGATTCAAGTATTGGTCTCTGAAAGCGAAATATGGAGACAAAACATGTCAAATCAGTCACAGAAGCTAACTGTTGAAATGGTCTTGTAAGTATTATTATTCAGATATACTTGGTTGGTGTTATTGGTGTTCAGTAGTGTATATAGTAATCTTTTTCATAGAGAGGGGTGTTATCGGCCTAATCGGTAGGTGCGGACACTAACGGATCTCCCTAGATCCACTTAGATATAGAACAAAACAGGACAGGACATGACTCTTTCCCTAAGTTACGACCATTGAAATAGCTAGTAAGGAGGAACAAGTGACATACCTTTGTATCGCTTCCTAGGGTCTCTATTGCTCATGCTTCGCTCCGGTGCTCTCGTGAGGTCAAGACCAAGACAACACAAACCAACCAAAGTGAAGATAGAAAAATGTATTCAATCGTCAACTTATGTGTATGATCAAGGAGTTACACAATAAAGTAAGAATGACTTTATGGGAAAAGGACATGCCAATGTATCATATTAATCGAAAGTAGAAGATACAACCTGATCGCCTTGATGTCACAAGCTTCCTTTCAGTGACTCTTGGTTCCAACACACACACTTTCTCGATCCTTGCATGAAGAAGATCCAATTCCTCTTGATAGACTTGCTAGAGTCTCCAAACTCTTGTTCAAGCTGGGTTCTTCACACAATTCCTTCACCAATTCTCCAATTAATCTTGCTTAACCTTTTCCATGAGAATCCTATCAATATATAGGAGAGGATGAGATGGTTACATAGATGAGAATGATCCCACCAAATCAGGGAAACCAGTAAAATGATAACCATTCGAATGTCAACCCATTCTCTAGAAGATTCCCTTCTAGAACCCTCGAGACTTCTTTGTTTTTCCAAGCTTGAGAACAATTTGGCACCCTAGGTATAGAGCATAGTGAGAGAAGTTCGCACCCTAGATGAAGGTTGGTTGTGAGAATGGGTCATTCTTTCACCCTAGGCTATAAGAAGCCTACGAACTCTCTTTAAAAACATGTTTTTTGGAAGGAGATGAATGCTACTTTTCTCAAGAGAAAGTTCCTGTTGGGAGCCTGAGTACACCATTGTTAATACACCATCTAGATGAACAAAATCATGGGTAACAAAATGTCCCCCAAAGTATGAGGCCGGAATTAGTGACAGCCGAAATACTTTGTAAACTGCGTGTGTGTGTCGGAAACTAGGAGAGCACCTAATCGGAAACCTGCAAACAACCAAGCATTTGCAAAATATCATACTAGTTATGAGGTAGGCATTCCCATACTCATATCATGAATGGATGACACTATAAGCATAGTTCATGGCCACCAATCATACACTGTGGATCCATGTCGTCAAAATATCACATAGCCACCAGGAATACATTGTGGATCTATGCAAGAAAATTCAAATTGAGATGACATAGCCACGAGACATACAAAGTGGATCTATGTGTCAACAAATTATACATATTCCATCGCAACCTGGACCAAAGAGATGAGATCTAGGGTCTTCAATATCATCGCCCGAAAGTACGAATCTAACCATGTGATTACATGTGTTGAAGTCAAACATGGTAGAAACCACTTGATTACCGGTCATTGATGAAACCGTTAACAAGTGCAAGGGAAATCACCATTAATGTCAATGACTCCCAAGGTACACTAGTACAATCCACCGAATGTGAATGAATGAGTTGAGGTCAAACATTCGACGAAATATTTCAATCAGGGGTCAATGATGCAAACCCACTGTCGAAAGCGAGGAAACCTGCCATTGAGGCATGCAAGTTCCAAGGTACCAAAAAATTTCTAAGTCTTGTTTCCGGATAATGAGCTGGAGTCGACGGAACAAAACTCATCACAGGAGGGCCTTGATGTATCCCCCATCAATGAAACGAAATGAGTAACAGATTTTGAAGGTGAAACATAGTATGATGTAAGTTGGACTGGACACAGGGAAGTCCGACACAGAGAGAATGGACAATTGCAGATGGCCGACTCAATATAGGTTTCAGATCGACTTCTCTTGAACATATAAGTGACACGACCAATGATTTGGCAACATTGACTCAGAGACGACACAGGGTATGGCCTTGTAGAAAATTGAATGAGAGACAAATGGATATCCCAAACCAGCTTTAAATAATGAATAGGGGGGTTTCATGTTCAAGAGCGACACTTACTGCCAATTAACGTAAATACGAAAACACATCCCTTTCCCAAATTTTCCCCCAACATTTCTGGCAAGTACCTCTTTATTTTTACGCAAGATTGAGGAGGATAACATATGCTTGTTGATGTAAGCTCATCCTTTGGATGAGTCCTTCGGAGTATGTTTAACGAACCCTAGGAAGGAGTGGTTTGGTCCCATTACAGGTCTGTCGATGTTTGTTTAACGAGTCCAAAGATAGAAAACTCTAAGGTTTTTCATGATTATAGAGTCTGGAAAAACACTTAAAAGAGAACTCTCTCAGTTCCTTTTTCCTAAAATAGTCTGATGAGACCGAAAAAGAGATAAATTATCACCCAACAGATGCTTTCTTCAAATACTTTAACGAGTGTGAAAATAGCAAGGTCGCTCGGCACTCTTTTCATATTTAGAGAGTCTGAAAAGAGCTTAAAGAGGACTCCAGGGGAGTTCCTTTTTCGTATAACCTTGTTGAGCCCGAAAAAGTGATAAACGTGTGCTTGATCGCATTCTCATGTATTTTCGAGCATGAGAATGGACAAAGACCAAGCTCAAGGTTTTGTGCAAAAACCATAAAAAACAATCAAAACAAGCTATGAAGAAGAGAAAAAAAATATCCGTATCCCTGTGCATGAACGTCGAGGTCATTACGTCTGCAAAAGTTGCACTCATAAGGGTATTAGGAATTAGGTTTAAAATAAAACAATTATAAAAACCAATAACAAATGGTAAAAGTAAATATAAGTGGGTAAAAGGTCTTTTTACCATAGTCATTGTAACTTTGCCAATATTTTAGTCCAAAACCCCTCTTTTGCCCTTGAATTTTGGTGCTCGATTGTGGGAGGTACGAGCATCCATTCGACGAACCGTATATGGCAGTGAGGTAAGCTCCTTGTCCTCTATCTTTTTATGGTTCAATTTTTCATTTTCATTGGTAAAAATCTTGTTTTTGAGTTTGTTTTAGGGGTTAAAGTTGTGCTCAGCCATTCTCGCAGGCCAGATACACGGGCCCTATGAGAATGCATCATTCTCATAGGTGGCCCCAAAGGCACCTGTGAGAACCTCATAGTGTGCCTAAAGGGCACCTGCGAGAACCACAAAGTGAAAAAATTCTTTGAAGCTTGCTCAATGAAAAAGTTACCAAATGTTGAAGAGAGTTGCTGACCTTCTTCTTATGTTTCTTATGCAGGTATTTGGCTATCACCATGGTTCTGGAATGGCGTGAAAGAGGGCATGAAGAAGATGATTCTATTGCCAGGAATAACCCAAGTACCATTGTTTCTTTGAGAGACCATGGTCTCCTAAAATTCTTTCGTATCCCGGGTATGAGGGCCCAAGTCAGGTTATTGGAGTACCTTGTGCATATGTGGGACCCGGACCAACAAGTATTCCATGTAGGGGTCTGGACATTGTCCTTGTATATTGACGACATTTACTTATTTATAGGACTTTCACGGCATGGGTACCACGCAATCCTGATTGGTAGCAGAGGTGGTGGGCTGCCCATGAGTGAATACTGTCATTTGCATTGTGTTCCAGAGGCGGAAAGGAGCAAAGGAAAGGTAGCCATTTGGGGGGTGAGGGATTTGATGCTTCGCACTATTTTGTTCACCATTTCTCGTATGGATGGGAGTGCTACTCCTCACATGGCTCTCTAGAGATACTTTCAGTATGCCATAGAGTGTACTGAGCCTCGGGTTTTTAATTGGGCAGACACAGTCCTTCGTAGCATGAAGAGGCAGTTAACTAAATACAGGCGAGGCAACCTGAAGAAATTTGGGTACGGGTTGTTATTGGTGTCCTTCTTTCTTGAGAGGGTTCCCTTGCTGAGGTTGCAGGTTGAGTGGGGTTTACTGGCTCTAGCAGATCCAAGAATGCTGAGGTGGTTTCAGCTCATGGCCCGGCACGTAGCTGGACCAATTATCAAATACAATGATGCCTTCTTCGACTGGTTGTGACCACAGACGCTGATGGTCGATGATTATGCCTATGTCGGGTTGGAATTCCGAGGAGATCCGGACTTGGCCCTGCCTGAGGGCACTCAGTGGGGGGATCTTGGTAATAGGTACACATTTTTTTTTTTTAAATGTTTTTGTGAATTTTATCAGATGCAAATGTTTTTATGTTCATCCAAGGTCTAATTACAAAATTATTTTCTTGATGACACAGACATGGGACCTTATCAACCTCTAGGTACTTCTCCTATTCAGCGATGAGGAGAGGTGGATCCAGTGCCATGATGGGATACCGAAGATTATGAAGCATTGGAACAAAACCTGGAGGGTTTGACAATAGACATTCCAGACATGCCCCTTGGAGAGGTTTCGCGATGTTATCAATGTCATACAGTAGGAGTGTCAGATTCCATTGGCCGACTACTTCGTAGGGTTGCTCGGGCAGTCGTGTGTTACCATTAACATCATCCATGAAATCACTTTGTAGAAGCTATGAGCTTCAGATTTTGAAATTTTGGTCCTCGGACAGAACTTTTTGTAAAAATGTTTTTGATCGTTATATATACATACGACTTCTACCGGTTTATCTTGTGTTGTGTGAAAATTGATGTGATTGATTTATAAATGGCCCAAATGTCTGTCTAATACATAGTTAGCTAATGCATCAGTTAATGTATTTAGACATATAGGAATATGTTGATATTCAATATAATCAAAATAACGTTCCAAGAGGCGAATTCACAAATACACCCGTAACAAAGTAGGACTTCGAATAGCATAGACATTACTTAACTCTAGTACTACGAGTTGCGAATTCAGTCGCACAACCAAGTGATGGATACCGAGAAAGATAGCATCAATCAATAATTCGATAACGACGCTATACTCTGCAATATTGTTGGTCGCACGACCTAGGAACACACCTCGTAAAGAGACAAGTTTGTTTGTAGGGGCGTAAATTTCCCATGCAACAGAAGCAAGGTTGTGATTTCTACGGCTAGTGCCATCAGCAAAGCCAATGTGGGGTAGCAAAGAATCCGACATCTAGAAATCAAACACAACGTCACATAAGGGCAGAGACCAGATAACGACAAAAGGAAACTACAGTAACACACAAGAAGTATGATACAAAAAATACAGGTACTCATGCACAGGTGAGATTATGTATAGTACTTCTTCAAGTACAACCCATTTCTGGGTTCACTCAAAGGGATACCATCGTAATCTACTAACTCATAAACCCCCTTTTCCAAAACTCGTCTAACGATATAAGGACCTCGCCACATGGCTTCGAATTTTCCATCTCCTAGCATATCTCGATCTTGTTCATAGAGGAGAACCAGATCTCCTTCGGAGAAAACACGAGGTTTGACATGTTTGTGGTATTGGGCCTTGACATGTTTTTTCTGAGCTTCTATGACTAGGGTAGCATCGCGTCGAGTTTCGTCTAATCGCATAAGATACAATAGACATTCTTCCTCAACAGAAGTGTTTGGTAGGAGTTCAACAACTATTTTTAAAGAGGGTATCTCGCATTCGATCAGGAGAATGGCTTCCAAACCACAGACTAACCGGGAAGGTGTAAACCCAGTAGCAGACTTGACGGATGTCCGGTAAGCCCACAATGCCGAAAACAACATTGTGTGCCAACTTGTTTTGTGAATCCCTATCATTCGTCAGAGCATGGTTATGAGAACTTTGTTAATTTCTTCGACTTGGTCGTTGGCTTGTGGGTAATAGGGTGTTGAGTTTTCATGGTGAAGACCCAACTTTTCAGTGAGTTCGAACATCATGAAGTTTCTAAAGTGGCTACCGTGATCAATGACGATAGCCTGAGGAACACCAAAACGAGCTATGATGTGATTAAAAATAAATAATGCTGCGGTATTTCCGGTATTGTCAAATGTCGGCATTGCCTCGGCCCATTTTGTAAAATAATCTATGGCTACAATAATGTATCCATGCCCCTCGACTGAGTGGGGGTGACATGTTATGAAATCGATTCCCCATTTCGCAAAGGGACCAACGGAGACCACAGGGTGAAGAGGAGTAGGATGTGACCATATCTTATGATTATAGTTCTGGCAAGCGTGGAATTTTTGGACGACGATTATGCAGTCGTTAAATAAAGAAGGCCAAAAATACCCTTCCTGTAATATCTTCTAGGCAATAGCATACCCAGACATATGACCACCACAGGCACCAGAATGGTAGTCATTTAAGGCTATCTCAGCTTCGTTGAACGTGAGGCAGCGTTGAAAAACAAAGTCAATCCCATGGTGATAAAGAGTATCCCCGAGGATAATATACTGACGGGCTTGGTAGCATATTCGACGTCAGTCTGTACTGGACAAATTTGGCCGGAAATTCTGGGTTTGGAGATATATGATGATATAGCCATACCAAAGATCATCGAAACTAATGAGGAAAATGTATTCATCAAGTAATGAATCGGCTGCTACATTTTTCGTTTCAGAGTAGGGAAAGTCGCATATCAACTCGGCAAACACTAAGGACTTCTTAGACTTGGCTCGTTCGAATTACAAGTCAAACTCCTATAGTATCACGATCCATTCAAAGTATTTTCCCCCTAGCAATTGATGTGTGAGAATGTGTTGCATAGGGTTGCAGTTAGAAATCACTGTAGTCTTGCGAGAGAGGATATAGTGCTGGAAGCGTTGAACTACTTGGATGGCTACCAAGGCCAGTTTTTTGACATGTAAATACTTGGTTTTGGTAGGTGTTAGACTTCGAATCAAGTAGTAGATAACATGTTCATCGTGAGAATAATCCTCTTGGACGAGAACCATACCAATGGTGTAATCCGAGGCTGCGAGGTAGAGGAAATAATCGCGACTGTAATCGGGACGGGAAGAGAAGCAGAGCACGTGTCAGGGATAGTTTCAAAGCTTTGAAGGCTTTGTTTGCGATGGTATCCCATATGAACTTAGACCATGTTTTTAGGAGTCACATAAATCCATGAGTTATCTCAGTGTAGTTCGGGATGAAACGACAAAGAAAGTTTGCTTTCCCCTGCAAACCTTGTAACTGGCGAAGTGTAGAAGGATCACCTCGACCTTTAAAGGATCTACCTTGATCCCTTGACATGAAACAATAAAGCCTAGAAGTCAGCTGGATTCCATGCAGAAAACACACTTGTGAGGATTCAAGCGTATATGGTAAAACCGACATCAGACGAAAATGGCTCGGAGGTGGATTGGATGATCGAATCGGTGCATAGAATGAGAGGGTAAGTCGTCAAGATATGGTTGCATGATGTGCTTGATATCATGGAAGGCATAAGACATAGCGTGTTGAAAAGTTGCGCCAACATTCTTGAGACCGAAAAGGAGTTTCCGATAGGCGAAAGTGCCCCAAGGACAAATAAAAGTCGTCTTATGTTGATCCTTGGGAACAATATTGATTTGATTATATCCAGAGAAACCATCCATCAGAGAGAAGATTTCACTTTCGGCACAATCGTCGACAATTTGATCGACGAAGGGGGTAGGAAATTTGTCCTTAGGACAAGATTTTTTGATATCCCTATAATCAACGCATACGCAGATTGTGCCTTGTTTCTTGTCGACCAGGACAAGATTGGAAACCCAGTCACTAAGGGCCACCAGGTAAATAAAGTTGGCATTAAGAAGTTTCTCGACTTAAATCTTGATAGAAGCCGCTTTATGTGGGTGAACTGGATGAAGGCATTGCCGGATGGGTTTAGCGTCGGGGTATGTCTTGATCTCATGTATCACAATGTCGAGGTCGATACCCGACATTTCTTCATAGCTCTAGGAGAAGATATCATGAAACTCTTTGAAAAGTGACATGTAGGTGACGATTTCGTCAGGGGAACACGAAGCTCCGATATGCACATTTTTGACAATTCCAGGTTTGATGGATATGTCAAGGGGAATAGAGGGTGAGATATTTCTTAAGTTCCCTTTGGAAAACACATCATGTGTGGACTCGGGAATGGTTGAAATGACGACAACGGTCGACGGGGTCAAGATCCGTTGGTAGTTCTCGATGGTACGTTGCTCTAGGAAGAGGACGGAACGGTGATGTCCATCGTCCCAAGGGGTGTCTTCCATGACAAACATGATCATCTCGTCTGTGGGAAAAATGACATGGAAAGGATCTGGAGATAACTCACCAAGAGAGGGGGTAGAACGGGTTGTCGATTGAATGGCCTGATAGGCAGATTCGACCGGACTTAACAACATTTCATCGCCATAACGAAGATGATCACCAGGGTTAGGTACCATCCATGGGTCGTGAGACATAGGAGTTCTATGACTCAAGGTGGAGATCATGTTTATTAAAGCAACGGACGAGCATGGAACATTGGGCGGTGGAATGGGGAAAGTACCCATTAATGAAGAGTCTTTGAGAAGGCCTACACCGACGTTCTCCTAGCCCGATGGGGTTTTGGTGATGAACGGTACATTGCTAGTATGGGTATCCGAGTTAAAGAAGGCTAATTGGTCGACGGTGACTACCTTTCCTTGATGTGGTAAATGTACAACACAAAAAAGAGTTGACACAACTCCGCGCATGGAATCGATCCAGCTATGACCAAGCAGAGGATTGTAATTGAGAGGAGCATGAAAGACTTCCACTTCGACTTGGACCTTTTTTCCTTCTAGCATGATTGACAACGAAGGAAGGACACCATAGGGCTTAAAACCAGAGCCATTGAAGGCTTTGAGAGTGTTCTGGGATTCAGTCAAAGAGGGAGAGCCAATGGCTTTCTAGCAGGTAACAGACATGACACACGTCGAGGCACCCTCATCGATAACGGTTCGACAAATGTTTTTGTCAAAGATAATCACTTGGATTTGGAACGCGAGTTGAGTGGGTAACCTTGGGATGTGATCTTCTAATTAAAAAATTATTAAATTCGTATCTGTTAGGTCGATTCCACCGATAGCTTTCAACAGTGCCTTCCGTTGTGTGGGACAACTTTGAAGGACTTCGAGGGTTGACATCGCAGAAGGTGCTTGGGCCAGATATTCAACAATGCTATAGTTCTGGGCAGCACAAGCATGAAGATTGAAAGTCGATTTCTGAATGATGCCCTTTGGAGGGGGTCAAAGAACTATGTCAAGGCTCGGTGTTGTTGGGAAAAATACCCTACGGACTAGCAAACTAGGGTCAGACTTGCATGCAGATTTTGACCATAAAGAAATTAATTTTTAACCTACAACCCAAAACTTAAACCCCTCTTTCACAGTACATGCATGGAGAATGACTACTAACCTGGTTACTGACGTTCGAGGTAGATCCTCCATTGCACTTTGACCACTTGCTTGCGCTGCTCCTTCCATAGATATCCTGCAATCAAGACAAATAACAACTATGCACGCATGCTACTTCTCTACTCAAGGGTTAGAAATCAAGCATAAATTCATCAAATCATAGATAACTCATGCATTGGGATGGGAAAAGTATTCTTTTTATTAATGAAATGAACCAACTTACAATCAAAGCTGAGACCGGCCACTGCTCCTTGAACCTGATCCTGGGCTCCTCTTCTTCTGTCCTCCAACTACTTTGCGTTAAATCTCCTTTGGCATGAGGAAAGGCTAAAGGGTTGGGACAATGGATTACATAAATGGGTAGAGTTTCTTCGCTATATTTTTTCCTTCTCCAAATGGTACCCCTACCCCTTCTTTTATAGGCTAGAAGGAGCTAGGGTTTTGGACGAACCCTTGGCCATGCATGGCTGGGAGTTTTAGTTAATTGACCCATAGATTTTTGTTTCGTCAACAACTTTCCTTTTTTCATGCTTTTTTAGGTACACACGAGCTGTAGTGAGCCAACCAGCGTTCACACATGTGCAGTAATGTGTTAGGGCGCGTGGGCCTTGACACAAGAGGATTTCGAAAGAGTTGTTCAACAGATGTTTTGGCAATGAAGGGATATGAGTTGGTCTGATACCATGTAAGCATGTGTGGTGCAATTTAGGGTTATAACAGATGCCCCCTAATGTGTGAGGTCAGAAGAGCATCTGATGGCCGAAATACATTACCAATATTTTACCAATCTTTACTGATGTGCTGAAGGAGTGAGCCCAAGGATTAGGAACCAGGAGGTGCCATCTGCAAAATAAAAAATGTCTCACTGAGGAAGGCATACCCATGCTCAGGATAAAATAGAACCATGTCTACCAATCAAATACACTGTAGATCCATGTCAAATAACTATAAAGAGTAGCGGCGAATAATACACAACGAAGCTCCATCTCGAAATCAGAAAGATATACATATAGAGTACTCATCTTCCAGAAGCTGATTCGGCCTGATGGCTATACTTCAGAGCTCGAGAAACAACTTCAAAATCTTCTAAAACTCAGGGAGGAGTGTAATATGAGTGTACGACTGCACTACCCAGAGGTCTTTGATGGCTCGTCGGTTATGGACTTCATAATCTTGATGATCGGACTGAAGGCTTCAGTGATTTCGAACAAGGACTTGATTGGACGTTTAGGATGGTCGGGTATGCGGACAAGAGACATATTGCAGAGGGGCCGACTTAGGCTTAGTGAAAAACTTCCCTTGGACAACAGCACGACAAGTGATAAGACTTAGGTAGCATATATGTTAATCATAAGTCTACGAAGCAGGAGGCAATGCAAACTCTCCATATGTTTGGAAGAGTAACCAAACGGTGGAGAACACCAATCTATATAGCGAGAAAATATTCCTAAGGTCGTACTACATCCCATAGTCTGATGATCAAACAAAAATATGTGCTTTATCCAAGGGCGACTCATTATGCTGCCAATAAAGAAAATACTTCTCCCATCCTCTTTTTGGGGTATATTTGATTTTTTTGTTCTTTTTGGTAATTTTTGAAAAAGAATAAAGGGATATTACGTTACAATGGAGGAACGAGTACTGTAAACATACAATCTTAAGGCACAAGGACAAGACTGATGTTCTGGTAAAATGATACTCGGGAAAAATCCTCCGACGACCAAAGGTGTTAAGACACAGAAGCAAACTGTCACAAGGCTGGTGGATAAGGTATGCAAATGTGGCTGATAGAACACACAATGGTAATGTCCTTCGACGTAAATTTAACGAGCCTAGAGAAGGTAAGCTCGATGGTTTTTCCTATTTAGAGAGTCTGAAAAAAGCATAAAAGGAGACTTCGCTGGGGTACCTTTTTCGACAATAGTCTAGTCGGTTCGAAAAAGGGATAAACTAGCACTGATTAGACATCAATTCAAAACCATTTTAACGAGTGTGACAAGGACAAGATCACTCTTCTATTTTTTCACTTTTAAGGAGTCTGAAAAAAGCTTAACTATGGACTCCGTCAGGAATATTCTTCTGGACCAATTTAACGAGTGTGAAAGAATAAGGTCACTTGGCGATCTTTTCAATTTTAGGGAGTCTGAAAAGAGCTTAACTATGGACTTCGTGGGGGTTTCTTTTTCGTAAGTTTAGTCCCTCAGGCCCAAAAAAGGGATAAAATCATACCTGAGAGTACTCTTCTAAAGAAGGAAAGTTCTATAGAGTATACCTTTGTTCATATAGTTGATCGTCCAGACCGAAAAAAGGGGTAAACTACCACTGGACAGACATGACTTCAAATTTCATTTTAACGAGTGTGAAAGGCCACAAGATCACTCAACAATCTTTTCATTTTTAGAGGGTCTAAAAAGGGATTAAAAGGAGACCCGTTATTTTTGGGAAGTCTTGGGGGTGAGACAAAGAGTGAAAAAGACTCATGAAAATGAGGCTCAAACTCATATTCAGGAAAGACTATATGGACTCTCGAGCCTACAGTAGTTTTAGAAACGACATGGACACCATAATGCAACCAGGACCTACCTAGGGAATCGATGTTCTGGTAAGCTCTACCACCAAGTTGCGCCACTTCTAGAGCAGATATGACGGTTCCATGTCACAACCTGATGGGATCGATCCTATAGCATAAGAAAAAGGCAACGAGATGCAAAATCTAGGGTGATATCCTAACCTATATGCTCAAGTTGAATTTTTTTTTTTTTTATGGACCGTCAATATTTTTTCGAAACTCAAAAAAAAAATTGTCCCAAGACCTGATCAAATCCCTCCCATATAATTCCTAGATCACTCTAAATGGTTTTTGGTATAAATAAACTGATAAGAGGGGCCAAAAAAGTAACAAAAAGATGCCAAAAAGTATATAAATAGAAGCTGGCAGCTCATTATCACCATTGCTAATTTAGAAATTGACTCTGGTGCCAAAAGACCCCCTTTGCCAAAGATAGTGATTCTGGGAGCTACAGTGGACGAAACAAACTTCTGCTTGGACCAAGTAAGTACAAACTCCCTTATCTAGATATTCAATACTTCAATTTAGTCATTTAATTTATTTTTTGGGTGGGCGTCGACCTTAAAAAGGTTGACCCTAGGTAGACGCGGGCTGTCCAGAGACAGCCCGCGTGTACATGCGTGCAGAGTAAAGCCTGCACGCGTGTACACGCGACTGTCACCTATAGAGCC
The DNA here is from genome assembly GCA_009831015.1 of Picea engelmannii. NCBI lineage: Eukaryota > Viridiplantae > Streptophyta > Pinopsida > Pinales > Pinaceae > Picea > Picea engelmannii. Next base: position 1,173,225 of record ML777566.1, on the reverse strand, counting down.
CGCGTGTACCCCCCCTTATTGATGGAAAAGAAAACTAAAATAAGTATTGACCCTCCTTTACCTTGTTGTGTTGGCAGGATGTATGTCTGGTGGAGGGAAAGGGAGCATGAGGCAATCAGTGAGTTGGTTGTTGTAGATTCGAATGTTGTGGCCGTGTTAATGCAGTGCGGTTTACTCAAATTTTTTCTATGTCTGTTTATGCACGCGCAACCAAGGCTACTGAATGCCTTGACTGATTACTAGCATCCCGATGCAGAGGCTTTTATGCTAGAGGGGCAATCATTGGTGCCCACCACCGAGGAAATTTACTTTCTGACTGGCCTCTCAAGGAGAGGGGAACCAGTCAACTTCTAGACTTCTCCTGCGGGGTCGAGCAAGATCTTGGAATTGATAGCTGAGTACTATGAGGCTGGGACAGAACGGACGGGTTCCTAGGTACCCATTAGAAACATTACCAACTTAGCACTACAGACTATCTTGTTACTTATTGGGCGGATTACTGGCTCAGCAGCCGTGAATCAGGCTTTGCGCGCACAGATGAACTGTGCTATCCAATGCATGAATGCACAAATGTTTGATTGGAGTACCACACTGCTGGAGTGTATGAAGAGGAAATTGACAGATTGCCGACAGCGGACACAGAGGAACTTCAGGTTTGGGACTATCTTGTGTTCGTTATTTTTTGAGAGAGTTTCGTGTTTCATTCCTCAGGTTGTAGTACGAGGACATCTGGCCTCTTTCCCTGCAGTGTGTATATGGGCAGTTTTAATGCCACGACAGGGTGGTGGAAGGACCGTTGAGGCCTTTGACGATGACTTCTTTGATTGGCTGTCACGCCAGATCCTTGCTATCGAGGACTACCCATATGCGGGGATATACTTCTCTAGAGATCCAGAGATACCCGTGCCTCCTGGTGAGGAGTGAGGGGAGATGGGTAAGTCTCCACCTTTGTAGTTTTTTTTTGTTTGCATATGTAATTTTTATGTCTTTTTATTATATATATCATTTTTTTTGTATGCCATAGTATTTGACGGATACGTTTGTTGTATGCAGATGTGGGACTCATGCGACCTACCGACTATGCACAGAACAGGCGTCGTCCATAGTTAGAGGTCGCAGCTGCCGCTCCTGGGGGAGAAACAGTAGCAGGGAACCTTCCAGCCGAAGAAGCTGAGAGGGTCCTTAGACGAGTTGAGCGGAACTTCACTTTGCTCACTCACACAGTCCTGATGGTAGAGATAGAGGACCTGCCGCCATCCATGTAGCCTCATGTTGTGGGGGCACCTCGGACATGGGTCCGATTGTTTAGGCGTTTAGCCCGTGTTGTAGATGATTATAACAGGGCCCATAGGCCCTGAACAGATTTAGACTCTTTATGTGCCACGAGCACCTACTTGTATATATTTTTTGAGGGCATAAGCTCGGTGACTCGTTACTGTTCCCATTTTTTAGGCGCTTGCATCCACCTATGTACTCTGAGTATTTTATGATGTTTATATATGGTTTTTATCTTTTCTGTGTCTTATGGATTCTGTGTGCAAAAATGTATTTACATATTTATGTCCATGTTCTTTTATATGTGGGGAAGATGCCAATCTAAAATTTGATTAGCTAGAGTATCTGTGAGTTGGTTTAATCTCCTAGGAACATGAAAATATGTAATATAATCAAAGTTGTGTTCTAAGAGACGTACCCTAAGGAATCATCGGTGTAAAGTTGGATCATGAACCCGGTATATTCTGTTTAGCTGCGACACAACTAGTTGAGCGTCGAGATAGACCCGGAGATGAGAGATACCCAATGACAAGGCGTCATAAAGCAACTCAATAACTATGCTATACTCGACGACATTATTTGTGGTGTCACCTAAGCATATACCTCCGGAAGATAACAACTGACCCTGTGGTGTAAAGATTACCCAAGCTGCGGAGGCAAGCCTCCACGTGTGTCATATAGCACTGTACGCATACCCAACGAACACCTCGGACTCACTTGACATCTGCCATATTGACGAAAGATAACATCAATGACACGTCCATAACACTTTTAAAAGAAACGTAAAAAAGTAATAGTACAAAGACTATACATATGTTACAAAAGTTACCCACAGTGATCTATCTATGAGTAATACTTCTTGAGCTAGAGCCCATTTCTAGGCTTTGCCAAGGCATTCCCTTCAAAATCAACCAAACGATAAGCGCCCTTTTTTAATACCTCTTTTATAATGAAGGGTCTGAACCACATGGGTTTAAACTTTCCTGCCCCTAGGGGGTCCTTGTCTTGGTCATAGACTAGGACAAGGTCGCCCTCAGCAAAAATCCGAGGATGAACGGACCTATCATATTGACACTTGAACTTATGTTTATGAGCTTCATTGACCAGAGCCATGTCGCGACGCTACTCATCAAGCTTCTCAAGGTGTACTAACCGTTCTTCAAGTGGAGAAGTGTCTAGAAATAATTGTACTACCAATTTCAGAGATGGGATTTGACATTCGATGAGCAAGACTACCTCCAGCCCATAAACGAGTTGGACAGGTGAGAAACCGGTTGCAGTCTAAACATATGTTCGGTAAGCCCATAATGCCGAGTATAACATCAAATGTCAATTTGACTTGGCTGAGTTGATAGTTCTCTATAGAATCGTCTTAAGAGTTTTGTTTACAGCTTCCACTTTCCCATTGGCTTTGGGGTAGTAAGGTGATGAGTGTTCCTGCCGTAACCCAATATTTGATGTTAACTCAGTCATCATTTGGTTTTGAAAGTGACTGCCATGGTCAATGACAATCTCTCTCGGGACGCCGAACCTTGCTATGATCTGGTTGAATAAGAAAAGAGCTGCAGTCTCTCCATCATATTTAAACGTTGGCATAGCTTCGACCCATTTAGTGAAGTAGTCGACAACCATGATGATATAGTGAAGCCCCCTTGCTGACGGGGGGTTGCATGTAGTGTAATCAATCCCCCACTTAGTGAAGGGACCAACTATGATGACAAGAAACATAGGAGTGGGATGTGCCCTCATCTTCCGAGAGAAGACTTGGCATGGATGTCACTTCTTGACCGATTCGATACAATCTTTGATAAGTGTCGGCCAAAAGTAACCTGCTCGTAAAATCTTTTGGGCTATTGCCAACCCAGATAAATGACCGCCACAAGCTCCAGTATAACAATCGTTGAGCACTATGATGGCCTCCTCATGAGTGAGACATCTACGCAAGATGCAGTCTACACCTCTCTGATACAACGTATCATCGAATATGAGATAATTCTTAGCCTAATGGCGTATCCGCCGATGCTCGTCATGAGAAGCAGAGGTGGGGCACTTCAAAGTCTGGAGATAGATAAGTATATCTCCGTACCAGGGTTCTGAATATGCAATCAAAAACATATCCCCTTGGATAGGCAATTCCTCAGGCACAACATCACCTTACTCAACTGGAACTTCCGAAATAAGCTCTGCGAAGACCAATGACTTCTTGGACTTTTCTAAAACGAAGTCTAAGTCAAATTCTTGGAGGATGACCATCCATCTACTGATTTTTCCACCTATAACTCGTCATGTCAACATGTACTGGAATGGATTCACGACAACAATGACGGTGGTATTGCGAAACAGAACATAGTGATGGAACCGTTGAATAGCATGAACTGTTTCCAACGCAAGTTTTTTGATATGTGAATAATTAAGTTCTGGTCCTACGAGGCCTCGACTCAGGTAATAGATCACGTATTTTGAAAATGAATCATGCTCCTGAACTAAAACCATGCCTATGGTTGACTCTGCGATAGCCAGATATAACAATAAATCCTTGTTGTAGTTAGGTGGCTGTAGCAGCGGTGGGGTTGTGAGGGCGTGTTTTAATGCATCGAAAGAGCGTTGAGCGGATTCATCCCAGAAAAAAGGAATGTCTTTCTTTAGTAAACGCATAAAGCCCTTGGTGATTTCAGCATAGTTGGCGATGAAGTGTCGTAAGAAGTTCGCCTTGCCTTGTAGACTCTGAAGTTGTAAGATTTTGCATGGGGGGGTAAACTGGATTATTGCCTCCACCTTAAGAGGATCGACCATGATACCTATTGTTGATGCGATGAAACCTAACAAGCGTCCTGACGTGACGTAGAAGCTGCACTTGTTTGGATTCAAGCGAATCCTGAAGTAGCGACAGCGTTCGAAAATTAGGCGAAGGTGCATGGGATGATCTGTTTTCTTGCGAGAGCGTGATGCTAAATCATCTAGATATGCCTCGACTATATGCTTGAGGTCATGAAACACAAAAGACATGGCCCACTGGAAAGTGGCTCTAGCATTTTTAAGTCCAAAAGGCATCTTACGATATGCGAATGTACCCCACAGACAAATGAATGTCGTTTTGTGTTGGTCTTCAGGTTTGATTTGGATTTGATTATATCCTGGAAAACCATCCATGAACGAAAAGGCTTCACAACTGGCACATTCATCAATGATCTGGTCAATGAAAGGTGTTGGAAAATTATCTTTGGGATAGGCCTTGTTCAAATCATGGAAATCGGTACATACACGAATCGTGCCTTGTTTTTTATTGACCGTCACGGTATTTGACACCCATTGAGTCAAATGAATAGGATAAATGAAACCTGCCTTGAGCAATTTCTCAACCTCAATCTTGATGGTTGCTGCTTTCTTAGGATTAACTACATGAAGTTTTTGTCGAACAGGATTGGCGTCCGGATACGTTGTGATTTCATGTTCAACTATTTTTGGATCTATACCTGGCATTTCCTCATAAGCCCAGGCAAAAACATCACGGAATTATTTAAAAAGATCCGTGTAAATTTGAATCTCTTTGGGGGAGCAATCTGCTCTGACGAAGACATTCTCCATGACGCCAGGGTTTTGGGAGATATTGATGGGTATAGTTTCAGCGATAGTCTCCATATTGCCCTCAACATAAATTTCCTGTGTAGCTAAGAGGTTAATAGGACATGGATGATCTCCTGTCATGGTAACAGTGAATTATCCGGCTTCGATTCGGCTTAACTCAGGGAGAAAGTATGATCTGTGATGAAGATCTTCCCATGGTTTGTCCAGACTAGTCATTGCTTTGATTACTACTTCGTCAGAAGGCAAGACTAAGTCTAAAGAATCGATGTTAGCAAGAGAACCCTGACCCCAAATAGGCTCTAGAAGTGGATATAACTCTTGTGCAGGAGTCATATCAGGGTTAGTTGAAGCTTGCTGGACTAAAGAGTACGCTACTTCAATAGCCGATAAGGGAATGGACATGCCTGGGTGCCCTGTCTCATCCATTGTGGTTGATGGGGAAGGAAGAATCCAAGGATCCTCAAAGTAAGTCATGCAGAATGATGAAACTTGGAAAATCTCAACCTTATGGTGATTAGATGTAAATTTGACGTCATTGTGAGGAGGTGGATAATCGAAGGTACCCATCAAGGATGGGCACAAACCAACTCCTACGTTAACGACACTTGGTTGAGGATTATCAATCATGGGGACCGTGGATGCCCCCAAAGATGGGTCAGGTCTAGAGAAGGACAATTGATCGATGGTCACTATTCGACCCTCGTGTGGAAACAACAAGACTCGGAAAACTGTAGCAACCACAGCTTGCATAGCATAAGTCCAACTCCATCCTAACAAGAGGTTATAGTCGAGGGGAGCATCGACGACTTCCACTTCGACACACACGGTTTTCCGTCCTAACTGCACAGGGAAAGAAGGAACGATGCCATGTGGTAGAAAAGAATGACTGTCGAAAGAAGTGAGGAGAGTAGGTAAAGGAGACAAAGAGAGATGGCCAATGGCCTTCCAGAATGATAACGACATAACGCATGTCGAGGCACCCTCATTGACCACCGTGCGGAAGATATTCTATGTAAAAGTTTTCGTGGGATGAGCCACTACTATCTAAAATGCTATGTGGTAAAGCAAACGAGGTTTTAAGTCGGTTGTATCTAACATGACGGTAACCGGGTTACAGGTCTCAGTAGAGCCTAAAGCAGTTAACAAGGATTTCCTCTGAGCAGGGCAGCTTTGGAGGACCTCCAAAGAAAACATCGCACAAGGGGTTTGTGATAAATCCTCCACCACAGAGTAATTCTGAGCGGCCCTTGCATTTGGGTTGTGAGAAGATTTTTTAAATGCACCCTTTGGAATGCTTGTCATTGTTTCTCCCAATGTCTTCTGAATCTGTAGAGGAAGAGATGGGAGCTCAACTTCTTTACCCTTCTCAGAAGCGCTTGGTTTACTATAGTCGTGCACTCTAGTCATTATGAAAGCATCACCCCTAACCATGTATACGTTCGCGGATGAGGGATTGTTTGGAGGAGGGTAGGTTTCTTGGCTACCCCCTTCGGCACTTGTAGAGGCTTGAGTTAAATTTTGCCCATGTTGAAAGGTATTAGTCAACACTGCTTGTTGTTGCTGTGTGACAAACGTTTGGGCCTCTGCAAGTCAAGGACAAAGATGGGTCGGGTGGTCTTCCGCACATAAGTTGCACGGATACCTCGCCTTCTATTTTTCTTTGGTGTCCCCGCCATCATTATCAGTGGGTTTTTTATCCCCCTTACCCTTCTTTCATTGTTTTTTCTTCCCTTCAGGCTGCTGGGTGGCCTTTGGGTTAGTCGACTGCACGGAGTGTACTTACGACGTTTGGGTAGGAGGAGCAGCCAAAGCAGTAGTCTGGTTGGCTGCTAAGTGTTGTATAGATAACTGTTGCAATTGTTTTGTCAATTGCTCAGCGGTCTTGGTTTGTGCTGAACCAATAATACCATTAGCATGTGTTCCAACTCTCTGTCTAGTTTTATCCAGTATCGATCATGGTGCATCCGGCAGGATGTTGTATAATAAACCAGACTGAGAATAGATGAGCTCAAACTGTTGAGCCCTCATGATGGCATCTTCTTCAGAGAAAAATCTGGAATCATGACGTCTTTGGATAATTGTGGGACCAGAGACTTAAGGAACCACTCAAGCAAGAATGCTGGTGGGACTGGTACTTTGATTAGACTCTTCTGGTGTCTCCACTCTCGGATATGATCAGAGATATGGTCCGTTGTTGTCGATTCGAAATTGGCGAGCATCTCTGTGCCAGCGTCGTATCTCACAGGTAACTGGAAATGGTTAAAGAAGTCCATTGTCAGTTCGCCAAAAGAAGAGTATCTTGAGCGATCGAGCTCGATGTACCATTTCGCGATGCTCCCGATAAGAGTGTGTTGAAACAATCACAATTGTATGGAGTCATCTTTCAATGAGTTAGATGAACACCAAAGATGGAAGGTAGTCACATGATCACCTGGATCTTCGTTAGGCTTGGCCTCGAACTTTGGAATGTCCGAAGGCAACTTCGTTGGCATAGGAGGCCAATGTGGATCGTGACAAATAGGATCATTTAACAACCTTGTCAAATCTGGCAAGTGTAAAGTCGCCAGGAATGGGAGTTTGGGTTGCTGCTGATAACCAGGGAAAAAGGGTCCTAGAGTTTGACTGGCACCAGGTTGCCAGGAAAAGTTTGGTTGTTGGCCTGGATTCTAGTAGAAACCATGGCCCTGACCAGAGTAAGGATTTTGCATCTGCGGAGACATCATCGACTGATTTCCCAGAAAGGACATAGGGTGTTGGGCATGCATCATGTTTGAAGGACTTTGGGAAGGATTACCCCATGCCGGTCCTGATGGGAGAGGCATAGTAGTCTGTCCAGGGTTCCATTGGCTATGGAAAGAATTACCCCAGAACGACATTCCATAGGAGGGAACGAATCCTTGTCCTGAGTTCTAAGGTCCTGCTATATGTGCCCCCTACACAGGAGTAGTACCCTGCGCAGGAGTAGACTGTCCAAAAATAGGATTGCCCCCAGATGGGAAGGCGGTGGATGAGAAAGTGTTGTTACCAAACGTCCCGTTCCAAACAAACGGTGATGAACCTACTGGCATACTGTGCGCAGGTGTTCCTTGACTCCCGACTCCAAATAAACTAGTGTGTGCAGGCTGCCCGGTGGACTGATGATGCGGACCACCAAGCGAAGGGGACGAAGGAGGGATATGACCTCCGGCGTAAGGAAAAGCATTGAAAGGGACAGAAGTGCCCCTAAGTTGACCTTGCAGAGGAGCGTTAGAGCTCCCTGCCCCCAGACCCAAATTTTGTAAAGTGGAGTAAGTGAGTGCAGGACTTGTACCCGAACTAGGCATACCATATGAGAATGGAGGGCCTGTCGCACTAGGTGTGAAAGGGGTTGTGGACGCCGCCATAGACGGGTTCAGTCCACTATGCAACATAGTTGTGGCCGAGACCATGGTGGCTCGGACCGACAACGGTAAGTTAGGAGATTATTCTCCCGTGGTAGCAACTGTGGTAGGAATGGAAGAATTCCCAGAAGAAGTAACAATGTTTGTTTCCATAGCTGTGTGAGGCACTGACAGGCTTTCGTAAAATTGGATTGGTACAATAACTAGTGGCCAGGTATCAGTGGTTGGGGTTTCAACCGAGACAAGATTGGTGGTTGGTTCCTCCGGGACTTGTTCGGGCACAAAGGTTTGTAACCCGATCACTTTGAAAGACCCTTGTTGGTCTAGCTTCCACCTTAATGGTGGCGGGGGTGGCTCCAGTATAACCGGCGGCAGGCCCAGAAGCCTTCATGACCGGCGGAGATCGGGATCCTCCACTGTGTGAGAATATCCAAGACACGCTAAGGTATTATACAGGTTCAAACAGTAACACACACTAAAAAAGAAGCCCCTAAGAGATAAGACAAGCAATCTCTAAACTATTTGGAAGAATAGTTACAACAACCAACACTAGAGAAACTTACCGGTGAAAGTGAAACTCGAACACGGAAGCACCCTTTGGGTATACTCTGCAAAGCATGGCCCGATGTCTATTCTAGGTACCGTGGTATACCCCCACAGTCACCTGTGTATGTTCCTAAAAATATTGCAACTAGGTTGCCAACATGCGAACAGTCACCAGGCGGGTACAATCGACAGTCGGGTAGACCACAATGAGCAGGGTATCAAGCTCGAAACCTGTCAAGGGTATCGAGAGCAAATGGTCTGAAAGACAACTGAGGACCTCGAATGGATTCGAGACCCACGAAGCCCCGTGGAAAATGCAAACGACGAAATCCCAAAACAAGCCCTCGATATGTGTTCTCCACTACGATTGGTCCATCTTTGGAGGGGTTATCTCCGCTACCTTTCTGCATGCAACCTTGTGTCTATCCCCTGTGTTAGAGGGGGGTCTCGGATAACTTCCACGAAACTGGACTTAGACACTCCCTATCGCAGACTCCAATGTTTGGTTTTGAATGGCCTTGGAGAGTTTCCTCTCCAACCTAATCCAAGGCCCTAGTCCTGAACTAGTTTGTGAACCCTACAAACAAAAAGTATAATAGATTTTTAAATTAGCGTTTATTTTATGGTCTTTCTTATGTCAAGGGGCATGAGAGTGAAACTGATGGTGTGTAAAGACGAAAGAAAAAATGAATGAAAAAAGATAGAAACGAAAGACTTTTACTAACTGCAAAAATTTCAGCAACTTTTCAAAAAGAAAGATTTCTTTTTCTTTTCAATTTTTCTAAGATTTTATGCAGCAAACATAAAGGAATTTCACTCGACTACCAGCTACTTATGCTCTAAATTCACTGCAAAAACTTATGAGACAAAAGACTTCTCCCTAGCCAGTGATGAAGAAACACACTCTTCAAACAAAGAAGAAAATGAAAAGAGATTGTTTTTTTTTTATTTAAGTGCTAGTAAAGCGGCAAAGGGAAAATAATGACAAGCACAAAACCAAGAAAAACCAATTATGGCTTAAAGGATAGATCGCAAAGAATCAGAGTAAAGACACACAATGGCAATAAATAAAACAAAGACTCTTACACTTGTCTAAAAACCAAAAATCTTTCTTTTTATATATTTTCTGTCAACTATCAACTGAGAAAAAGAAGGCTAAGGGTAAGATGACCTAACCAACTGACTGTTCAACCCTAGACTCAAACACCTGAGAGGAATACTTCTCATCAAAGGAGGGGATGACTACTCCACCCTCAACAAAAAGTATCCTGTCAAACACGCTACTCTCACTAAAACACCACTCGTGCAAACGCATGCTGAGCTGAAACAGGAAGCATGTACACGCGGGCTGACCTTGTATAGGATGCGTGTATGTATAAATTCTAAGACAAAAATAAAAATAGGCAATCTAGACCAGGAAGAGGCCTCTGGTATTGACAACCAGGGTCTCTTGAAGGCTTGGATGTTTTTTCTAACAGAAAATAAAAATAATGCAAGGAATAATAAGGCGAAAAAAGCAATCTGAGACAGGACTATGAACCAGCAAGACTCAGACAGGATTCCAGAAAACCCCCTGAGAATGTATAATTCTGATAGGGAAGAGGAGGACCGCCTCTAAAGCTCTTTGAACTCCTACACGCTACTTCTTCCTCTACAGCTAGCGTTCACACGCGGGTTGTAAGAGGATAGGGCGCGGGTACACATGTGCAGGCCTTATGCAGGTCGTGTGTACCTCTATGTGTCTCGACAACTACCGTCAAGAAACAGTCAGGGAAAACTGGTATAGAGAACCAAGCTCCCTGCTAGGTCAGACCTTACAGAAAAAGACAGGCAAAGAAACAGAAAGTCTAATCTTTAAACTACCCAAAAAACTCAACTAAATCCGGAAACCCTAAAGAGTATTGTCCCCAGTATAGTCGCCAATTCTATTGTTGGGAAAAATACCCTATGGACTAGCAAACTAGGGTCAAACTTGCATGCAGATTTTGACCGTAAAGAAATTACTTTTTAACCTACAACCCAAAACTTAAACCCCTCTTTCACAGTACATGCATGGAGAATGACTACTAACCTGGTTATTGGCGTTCGAGGTAGATCCTCCGTTGCGCTTTGACCACTTGCTTGCATTGCTCCTTCCACAGATATCCTGCAATCAAGACAAATAACAACTATGCACGCATGTTACTTCTCTACTCAAGGGTTAGAAATCAAGCATAAATTCATCAAATCATATATAACTCATGCATTGGGATGGGAAACATATTCTTTTTATTAATGAAATGAACCAACTTACAATCAAAGATGAGATCGGCCACTGATCCTTGAACCTGATCCTGGGCTCCTCTTCTTCTGTCCTCCAACTACTTTGCGTTAAATCTCCTTTGGCATGAGGAAAGGCTAAAGGGTTGGGACAATGGATTACGTAAATGGGTAGAGTTTCTTCGCTATATTTTTTCCTTCTCCAAATGGTACCCCTACCCCTTATTTTATAGGCTAGAAGGAGCTAGGGTTTTGGATGAACCCTCGGCCATGCATGGCTGGGAGTTTCAGTTAACTGACCCATAGATTTTTTTTTCGTCGACAACTTTCCCTTTTTCGTGCTTTGTTAGGTACATGCGAGATGTAGTGAGCCAGCCAGCGTTCACACGCGTGCAGTAATGGGTTAGGGTGCGTGGGCCTTGACACAAGAGGATTTCCAAAGAGTTGTTCAGCAGATGTTTTGGCAATGAAGGGATATGAGTTGGCCTGATGCCATGTAAGCATGTGTGGAGCAATTTAGGGTTATAACACTTGGTCGTTCAAGATGAAGAGGGCCGTTGGTAGGTGGAGTCACGGGAGAGGGTTGTACCAATGAAGGAGGTGGGTCATCAACCTTCTCTTTAGAGGGAGAATAATCTTTGGCTCGAGTGGTGAGTGCAATGTCATTCTTCTTTGAATCGCCAGTGCACATGAATACATAGGATGTAGTAGAAGGGGAAGGTTGGTCATGAATGACCAATTGGGCCTGTTGTTGAGAGGGGAAGGGTTGGGATAGAATGGCTGGAGCAGGTGGTTTTGGGGCTCCTTGAAGGAACTTAGTGACCTCGGTGCATCATGGACAATCCTTCGTGTAGTGATCATCACTACAGATAAGACAAGGGTATCGTGGTTTGTTCTTATCCCTATCGTCAACAGGCGGAGTTTTGGTTTTCTTTGCTTGTAAAGTATTTTTGTCCTCCTTATTCTTACCCTTCCTTTTTTGGATTTGTTTTTACCAGCTGGGGTAGATTGAACTACATTTACCTCAGAAGTTTTGCCGGTGGGAGGGGTATGAGACAGAGCATTTTGAAAATTAGAAGAAGCAGGTTTGGGGGTGGTGCTTGAGGCAGAATGTGGTTAGGCATGGAAAGTGCCAATCACACCTTTGACTGCATGAGAGGCAGCCAGAGTAGTTGAAGTGGCAGAAGTGGAAGGCCGAGGTGCGTCAGAGAGTAAGTTGTAAAGAGTACCCGTTTGTGAGTAAACGAGGTCAAGATATTGAGAACGAATTATGGCCTATTCTTCCATGACAACTCCACCCATGGCGATGTCATGTGTGATGTCGTTGACAAATGATTTTGTGAACCACTCTGCTAGAAATTGGTCGGGAAGTTCGAGTTTGATGAGACATCGTCTCCTTCGCCATTCATGAATGTGATCAGATATATGAGTGGCTTTGGTTTGTTTGAAAGAACTCAAAATCTTGGTCCTCGTTTCATAACAAATTGGTAACTGGTAGTGGGTGAGGAAGTCCATAGCTAGGGTGTTGAACTTGGCAAAGAAACCTCATGGTAATTATATATACCACTTCGCAGCAGAACCCGTGAGGGTCCTTTGAAAAATACGTAAACGAATAGAGTCATCCATCAAGGAGTTGGATGAACACCAGAGGTGAAAAGTCGTGACGTGATTGTTCGGGTCCTCTCCCACTTTTCCATTGAATTTAGGGATGTATAATGGTATCTTGGCTGGTATAGTGGGCCATTGGGGAGAGTGAAGAATTGGATCATTTAAAATCCTTGACAAATCTAGGAGATCCAAAGTGGCCAAGAAGGGTAACTGCCTATTCACATGCGTGTACTAGTGGCTTTGGGGAGGGAGCCCCGTCGGCAAACCATTGGGACCATAAGCAGTCTGCATATAATGTGAAGACCCAGGCAGATTCAGTGGTTGTTGTGGAGGAAAGTAGCTCATGGGATTGTATCCTTGAATAGGGACGTGAGTTTGAGCATTCGAACCCCAAATAGGATTGGATGTACCTAGATATGGTTGGCCTATACTAGGGGGTATAACGGATGCAGCTGGAAGTTGTTGCCCCCTAGTCAATTGAGGATTATGTTGTATCAGATGATTCCAATACTGAGCCAATGATGGAGGTATGTTTTGTCCGTAGGGTGGGGTCAGTGGGGGTTGTCCTCCAATCGAGGGTTGTTTTCCAATTAGGGGTAGTGTTCCAATTGGTGGTTGTGTTCCAATTGGGATTTGTGTTCCCATAGGAATTTTCCCTACAAGGGGGGGTTGAGTCAAACCTCCTTGGTGAAATTGTCCACCAACAGGAACATGGTAATTTGGTGTGAACGACGGAATAGTGCCACTAGGATTAGTGATGTCGGTGGAGGATGAGAAAGGTCCTCCAAAAGGGGGTTGAGGAAGTGTCAGAATGAAGCCGGGAGGAGAGTTCCCAGAAGAATAAGGACCACCAAGAGTTCCAGATGGGTTTTGCGTAGGAGTGGGAATAGAAGCATTCAACGCACGGTATCTAGGTGGAAGTGTTGGGGTGACATTGGGCGAGAGCGGTGTGTCGATGGGGGCTTGACTAGCCACTGTAATCCTGGTGTGAATACTCGTAGTATCTATGTAATGGACCATTTCTACAGGGATGGTCAAGATGTGGTCAGATCGCGGAGCGTCTCTACTAGGAAAATAATAAGCAATAGTAAAAGGTGATGCGTCTGGGTCAGAGGTTTCAGGGAACGCAGATGAGACGGTGATTTCAATGCCTAATCCTGTACCAAAAAGGTCCCGTCTAAAAACGCCAGTAGACCAAAAAGGATCTTGGCCCTCAGGTCCTGGAAAGGGTCTAGTCGGTGATCCAGAAGACAACATAACTAAGTCTCTGGAAGAATTCACTCGCATAATACGTCTCTCAGAATCGGGGTGAAGTTGAAAGTCCTCTCAAGTATTGGTAATTCGGAAACATTCTAGAGAGTCAGTTCTTTCCACTTGTGGAGTGGTAACGTCTTGGACTTCACTCTGTTGAGGATAGCCCTTAGGTGAGCTTGTAGGCAGGGGTTGGGATCCTTCCAAGTTTTCTGGAGGTAAGCCCTGCATTTTACATGAACGACGTGGAGGTTCTATTGTGAACGAGTTACAAACTTACGAAGAAATTCCTATGGTCAACTTGGGTGAACAAACAACATGTGCTAGTAAACAAAATCTAGGAAACAATTCCAAGCAAACAAGACCTTCTAATTCCGAAGTCACTAGCTGGTGATGAAATCCAATGTTGTAACAATGAGACGAGAAGGGGTTGGGCTAGGGTGGAAAATTTACGCCGACGACCTGCTTAACGGACTTACACCCTGGTGCAAGCTCCCACACATAATCATGGGTATACCCTCTAAGGAGCCTGAGTGAGTTTGGCCAACGTCGATTCCAGGTACCGTGAAGACTTGCCCCTCCACAGTCACCTTGTGTAAGACCCTAAGAAGATAGGCCACTAAGGTTACCACCAACAAAAATAAATCCTGGGGGGACAATCGACAGTCCAATCCACACGCAAGGGCAGGGTATCTAGCCCGAAATCAACTCGAGAGGCTTCCACTCATCATTGTGGGTATACCTCCAAGTGACCCCCGTAATACGTGCAATCTCTACACCGATATTGACAAAGCAGGGTGAGTAACTCTGTCAATAACAATGCGACCTCAGGTTTGACCCTTGTGTGAGAAGGGCTTATGAGGACAAAATGTTGTAAATGGAATTTGACACTCCTTAACACAAGATGCTATTGTGTGTTTTGTGCTTTGGAGAGTGTATCTCTCTGCCTATTCCAAAGCGCTATCCTAGCTAAATGTTGGTGTAATAGAGCCCTAGAAAAGAGTTACTAGTTAAATTTTAAAATTGTTGAATGTTATTAAGGGCTGTTGTTACTCAAAGGAAATGGAGATGAAACTGATGTTGTGTGAGACTCTGACCCAACAATGCATAGATAGGAATGAAATATATCATTTTTCGTTCAATGAATCCTATGTACGAGAGGGAAAGAGAAGTGTTCCAGAACAATCTTGAACTACGATATACAATTTTCTTTAAAATGTAATCTCAACGAATCACACAATAATGACAATTCTCTATTTGTTCTTTTTCAATAATTTCAACAATCGATTTTCAATATTTTCAAAAACAAAAATGCTTTTTAAAAGAAAAATGTTTTTTACTTTTCAAAAAGGATCTACACCATGGTGGTGAAAGTGAGGAAAACCAATAACTAATGAACAAGCAATAAACAAAAACCAATCTTTTAATGGAAACAAAAATGACAAGCAAACAAAACTAGTGTTTTCAATTGCATGAGAACAGTAATCTACCAAATAATGAGCAAATGAGAAAGACAAACAATCGCAACTTTCAAACTGATCACCGGCTCTTAACCAAACAAGTACTCAGATTCTAGGATCAGAGAGTATATCCTTGCCAAGAAAATTCAAGAGATGAGAGTTGGGAAAAAGATGGACAAGAAGAGCCTTTGATTTTCGAAGACTGATTGTGCACAAAATCCAAAGACAAGAAAACATCAACCAATGGTCCAAGAAGTTCTTTTCAGACACCAATACTGATCTGGGCAGCTGAACATGCAAAAATCTTAAATCCAAAAATTTTAAAAGAGGGTTCGCAGGCTATCAGTGTTGTACAGTGCGAGAATGGGTCATTCTCGTAGGCTAGCTTTGAGCATAGTTCCGGATCCTCACACTAGACTTAAAAGAAGAGTGTGAACTCAAGGTGTTCTCGTAGGCCACTGTGGGGTTCACTGCGAGAAGGCTTGAAACTAGGCAAAATTTTGGAAAAAGACAAAAAATTTGAAGGGACTTCTAGACCCAGAGGGTCTATCAGGGTGTCCTAAAGACTTAGAGATTGATAGAAATGGAGAAAGGTAAGGCAAGAGAAAATGGCCAAGGAAAAACACCAAAAACCACAAAAAAATGGGTTTCATCCCCAACGAAGTCGCCAATTTTGTTATCAGACTAATCGGTAGGTGCAGACACTAACAGATCTACCTAGATCCACTTAGATCTAGAATAAAATAGGACATGACATGACTCTTTCCCTAAGTTACGACCATTGAAATATCTAGTAAGGAGGAACAAGTGACATACCTTTGTATCGCTTCCTAGGGTCTTTGTTGCTCCCGCTTCACTCCGGTGCTCTCGTGAGGTCAAGACTAAGACAACACAAACCAACCAAAGTGAAGATAACAAAATGTATTCAATCGTCAACTTATGTGTATGATCGAGGAATTACACAATAAAGTAAGAATGACTTTATGGGAAAAGGACATGCTGTTGTATCATATTAATCGAAAGTAGAAGATACAACCTGATCGCCTTGATGTCGCAAGATTCCTTTCAGCGATTCTTGGTTCCAACACACACACTTGCTCGATCCTTTCATGAAGAAGATCTAATTCCTCTTGATAGACTTGCTAGAGTCTCCAAACTCCTGTTCAAGCTGGGTTCTTCACACAATTCCTTCACCAATTCTCCAATTAATCTTGCTTAACCTTTTCCATGAGAATCCTATCAATATATAGGAGAGGATGAGATGGTTACATATATGATAATGATCCCACCAAATCAGGGAAACCAGTAAAATGATAACCATTTGAATGCCAACCCATTCTCTAGAAGATTCCCTTCTAGAACCCTCAAGACTTCTTCCTTTTTCCAAGCTTGAGAATAAGTTCGCACCCTAGGTATAGAGAACAGTGTGAGAAGTTCACACCCTAGCTGAAGGTGGGCTGCAAGAATGCGTCAATCTCTCTTTAAAAACATGTTTTCTAAAAGGAGATGAATGCTACTTTTCTCAGGAGAAAGTTCTTGTTGGGAGCCTGAGTACACCATTGTTAATACACCATCTAGATGAGCAAAATCATGGGTAACAAGAGGTTGTGGCATCTAGTTGTAAAATTAACTGTTATTCAGATGAAGTGGTTGGTATTTAGTAGTGTATATAGTAATCTTTTTGGTAGAGAGAGGTTGTGGTATCAAGTTGTAAAATTAACCACCATTCACGTGCAAAGTGGAGTTAAAAGAAGACAAAGTCTTCCATAAAAGTGAACAACACCAAGTTGAATCATTGTGTAAAAGATGTAGAGTATGAGATAGTGAATCCCAGAAATAAGTGGATGCTGAAGTTGAAACTGATCGATATTGTAATCCTAAGTGAGACTTAGACTAGCATGTCATCATGACATGTGATGGTCATAATTATTGTTATCAGTACTAATTGAAATAATATAATTACTTAGGTTGACCTAACTAGATAAGTTATTGCTCCGTGGTCAAATAACAATTAGATCTAGACATTGGATGCAGATAATTCTTGTTGGATAGATCTATACAGTGCTTAGCATCTAGATGTTTCTAGAAAAAAATTCTCTACATCATTCACAGATTTATATATATCTCATTCACTGAACAATCAGATGAATAAAAGCTTCATAGTTGTAGTTGTTTGTAACTTCTCCTCTATCCATCATAAACTGTACAAAATTCACAAGAATTCTACATACTTATCAAAGGAGTAAAAGTCCAGCACATGAAGAAAATCCAATAGGTGAGACATTAAATTTTGATCTACTTTCCAAGGCTGATGTTGAACCATCATGTTTTGAAGATGAGTGTATTAATGAGGTTTAGGTGCAAGCAATGCAAGAAGAGATAGATTCTATTCACATGAATGATACTTGGAAGCTTAGAGAAATTCCACATGACAAGAAAAAGATTGGTACTAAATGGGTAATCATATTGTTATTGTAACTCTATATGTTGATGACTTATTATATATGGGTAGTAGTAATAAGATGATGGATGAATTCAAAATTGCTATGATGAATGAATTTGAGATGAAAGATTTGGGTCTCATGCAATATTTTTTGTGTATGGAGGTTTATCAAAATGAGGATGAAATTTTCATTTGTCAAACAAAGTATGCAAAAGATATGTTGAAGAAATTTGAAATGGTATATTGTAAACCAACCTCCACTCCAACTGTTCATGGAATTGTGTTGTGTAGAGATGATGGTGCTGGAATAGTTGATGAGGCAACATACATAAGTATTGTTGGAAGCTTGATGTTTCTAACCCACACAAGACCTCATATTGCTTATTCGGTTTCTTTTGTTTCAAGATACATGACATAGCCATTTGAAATACATATGAAGGCAACCAAGAGGATTTTGAGGTATGTGAAAGGAACTCTAAATTTTGGTATTCATTACTACACTTCTAAAAGGTTTGATCTTGTTGGATTTAGTGATTTTGATTGGGGAGGTAGTTTAAATGACCGAAAGTCTACATTTGGTAATTGTTTCTCTTTTGGTTTGGGTTTGAATACTTGGAGCTCAAAGAAGCAAAGTATAGTTGCACTTTTATCCAAAACAGAGTATGTTGTAGTCACCTCAGCACATACGCAAGCATTATGGCTTAGAAATTTTCTAGAAGAAATTGGAGAGAAACAAATTCATCCCATAGTGATATTTTGTGATAACAATAGTGCCATCAAATTGGCCAAGAATCCATTCCATCATAGCACGGCAATTTTTTATTCATTTAAAGTGTCATTTCATTCGAGATTTGATGCAAAAGAAGGAAGTAGAACTAAGGTATATAAAGACTCAAGAATAACTTGCAAACATTTTCAGTAAGGAAGTTGCTAAAGTCTAGTTTTTTAAAATTGTTCTTATTGTGAGCCCTCTCAACATCAAGATGGAGTATCTTGGTAATTTCCCTCTGAGCATCAAGGGGGAGTATGTTGGTAATTGATAGATTGTCTGATTAAATAATGCATGCAAAATGCATGAGTAGTTTTCCAAAATAAATTGTTGTAAGTGTTCAATCAAGAGGAGCTTGTTCAATGAGGTTATGTATTGTTATGAAGATCAAGGCTGATTACTATTGAAGGTCACTTTTTTGTGCAACTACCTCAATAATAAATTATTCTTTCTTTATGCATGGATTGTAAGCCTAATTCTATGATATTGTGATTTAATCATTTGCTATAGTGTTATGCTATTGTAATTGAATCATTATCTAGTTCATAGATAGACCTCTATAGATCCTTCAGAGACAATAATCCAGCATGTATTGAAGAGTTGGTTTCAAATTAAAATAGTGCTATCCAAGTTTGAAGTTTACTGATTAATGATTAAATGTTTCTGCCAAAATGAACTTAGTGTAAAGATTTTATGCAATTAACTTATGAAAATGTTTTGCCAAAATGAACTTATTGTAAACAATTTATTCAATTAACTAGTTGTATTGCCTCATCCATGAAGGGAGTTGTAAGTCTTATTATTCAGATATACTTGGTTGGTGTTTAGTAGTGTATATAGTAATCCTTTTCGTAGAGAGAGCTTGTGGCATCCAGTTGTAAAATTAACCATCACTCAAGTGCAAAGTGGAGATATAGTGTAAACTTGATGAAATTAAAAGAAGCCAAAATCTTCAATAAAAGTGAACAACATCAATCAACATCAAGTTGAATCACAAAGTATTCTGTTATGACACAATTTCTATTGTAACAAAAGAAAGTCAAGAAAGTGAATTTTACTCAAGAAATTCACTATGTAAAAGTTGAAGAGCATGAGAAAGTGAATCCCAAAAACAAGTGGATGATGAAATTGAAATTGATGAGTGTTGTAAACCTAGACGTAGACTAACATGCCATCATGATATGTAATGGTCATATAATTGAAATAGTTATTGTTCAGTGGTCAAATAACAATTACATCTAGGCATTGCATGCAGACAGTTCTTCTGGATGGATAGATGTATATAGTGCTTAGCATCTAGATGTATGACGTATTAAATGAGAACTAAGATAAAAATGGATCTCCATGCACTTATATAAGACATCATAAAACTATAACAAAGTCCTCTGGCCAAATGAATGATTAGACCATCTATTAGGGTCCTTATTTCTGTTTTGAATGCTTTTTCATTCATGTTATTTAATCTTATTTATCATTTGATATCAAACCATTAAGTCTAACCATTTGATACCCACCTTATCTGTTTTTGACCAAAGGTGATCTACTGACATTTTGACGCTGAAGCTACATGCCTCCATACACATCTAGCGATCTAATATTTTGAACATTTACATTACATTTAGATGCATCTCTGGAGATCAATCTCGCGAATAAATTATTGATGAGAGATCAATCTATATTCGTAAACATTTATTCCGGCAAAATGATCCTGGTAAGATAGATGTAATAGAGTCCATCAGTACTGTCTATTTGTAATGTGTGACCTCAAAAAAGAGATAATGAAAAGATATAATGATTCGTTGGAAATGTTTGCGATTTTATCTAAATGATTGGTCAATTCGACTGCATACAAACTCAGAATTCGACTGCAGTGATTAATATATTGACGTTTTTCAAGCAACACGAATGTAACAAAATGATTGATGCTTTTCAAGCAACACGAAATATTTGAGTTGTGGTCTCAACTATGTAGATCGAACCTACAACAAAATGATCTAGGGTTTAAGAGATGTTATCATGATACAAAGGTATTTTAAACCTTTAGATCGCTCGTAAAAAATGGCGCTGTAAAATTTTGCCAATTGTGCGAGAAAAATTATAAGGTGGTGTTTGAAAATCAACAATGTATAATTTATGATAAAAATAGAGGCAATATGGTGTTTATACTTGTGCCTATGTCAAAGAATAGGATGTTCCCATTGATGTTTGGAGAACATAACAACCATCTTGCCAATATGGCATACCAGGGAAAAAGTTGGTTGTGGCATCTCAAGTATGGAAATTTGAATTTTCATAGTCACATCAAAAGAATTAATTTATGGTTTGCCTAAGGTTCAAGAATAGAAGGATATTTGTGAAGGATGTGCTAAAGGAAAACATGCAAGAGAGAAATTTTCAAAAGGAAATGCATTGAGGGCCCATTATACACTTCAGTTAGTTCACTGAGACATTTGTGGTCCTATGGAGACAAAGAGTTTGGGTAGGTCATCATATTTTATTAAATTTATTGATGATTACTCATGAAAGTTTTGGGTTCATTTTTTGAAGACTAAGGATGAATCCTTTGATACATTCAAGAGGTTTAAAGCCCTTGTGGAAAATGAAACAGGGTGCAAAATCAAGTGCTTAAGGACTCATCGTGAAGGAGAATTTTGTTGAAAATATTTTCAGAATTATTGTGATATGAATGGCATCAAAATAAAACTCACCATTGCTTACACACCTCAACAAAACATAGCAGTAGAGAGGAAAAATCGTGCAACAGTGGAAATGGCAAGAAGTATGTTACAAACCAAGGGATTAATAAATTCTTTTTGGGTTGATGAACATCTGTATATATTCTCAATCGATGTCCCACAAATGCACTTGATATGATGACTCCATATGAAGCGTTGTATGAAAAAAATCCTAATGCTATTCATTTGAGAGTCTTTGGTTGTGTAGCCTATGTCCATGTAGTTGATCAAAAGAGACAAAAGTTAGATCCAAAAAGTGAGTCATGCATTTTTTTTTGGATATAGTGAACAAAGTAAGGCTTACAAGTTGTATAATCCCCTCACTAATAGCATTGTTGTGTCAAGAGATACGATTTTTGATGAAGGGGGAGTTTATGGTCATAAAAAATGCCATGATGATATATCTAAATATGTTTTGGATAGGGATATTATTCATGATATTGATAATGAGAAGCCCACTAATATTTTAGTTCCAAGTGCTACAAATCCACCAAGTAGCCCCTCATCTAATTCTTGAGTTCCAAGCTCAAGACCAACATCAAATTCAAGTTGTGCAAGGAAGGTAATAAGATTAAGTGACAGTTATCAAAGGAGTAAAAATCGAGTACATGAAGAAAATCCAATAGGTGAGACAATAATTTTTTCTTTACTTTCCAATGCTGATTTTGAACCATCATGTTTTGAAGATGCGTGTACTAATGAGGTTTGGGTGCATGCAATGCAAGAAGAGATAGATTCTATTCACATGAATGATACTTGGGAGCTTAGAGAACTTCCACATGACAAGAAAAAGATTGGTGCTAAATGGGTCTACAAGACCAAGTACAATAGTGACGGGAGTGTTGAAAGACACAAGACAAGATTTGTTGCTAAAGGCTTCACACATAAGTATGGAATTGATTATGAAGAAACATTTGCACGAGTAGCAAGAATTGATTATGATTTCATTAGCAGGTCATAATAAATGGAGCATAAATCACATGGATGTGAAAAGTTCCTTTTTGAATGGGTACTTAGAAGAAGAAGTGTGTGTGGAAAAACCACAAGGTTTTGAAGTGCAAGGAAAAGAACATCAAGTATACAAGTTGAAGAAGGGTTTGTATGGACTCAAGCAGGCACCAAGAACATGGTATGCTAGGATTGATGGATATTTTAAGGATAGTGGCTTCAATAGAAGTAAAAGTGAACCTACACTTTAGTACCAACAAGAAGGTAATGATATTCTTATTGTAAGTCTATATGTTGATGACTTATTATATATGGGTAGTAGTTATAAGATGAAGGATGAATTCAAAATTTCTATGATGAATGAATTTGAGATGAAGTATTTGGGTCCCATGCAATATTTTATGTGTATGGAGGTTTATCAAAATGAGGATGAAATTTTAATTTGTCAAACAAAGTATGCAAAAGATATGTTGAAGAAATTTGATATGCTAGATTGTAAACCGGCCTCTACTCGAACTGCTAAAGGAATTGTGTTGTGTAGAGATGATGGTGTTGAAATAGTTGATGAGGAAACATACATAAGTATTGTTGGAATTTTGATGTTTCTAACCCACACAAGACCTCATATTTCTTATTCAGTTTCTCTTGTTTCAATATACATTACAGAGCCATCTAAAATACATATGAAGGCAACCAAGAGGATTTTGAGGTATGTGAAAGGAACTCTAAATTCTGGTATTCATTACTACACTTATAAAAGGTTTAATCTTGTTGGATGACCAAAAGTCTACATCTGGTATTTGTTTCTCTTTTGGTTTGGGTTTGAATACTTGAAGCTCAAAGAAGCAAAGTATAGTTGCACTTTCATCCACATAAGTAGAGTAGAAGTCAAGCATGTACACAAGCATTATGGCTTAGAAAGGTTCTAAAATAAATTGGAGAGAAACAATTTCATCCTACATTGATATTTTGTGATAACACTAGTGCATCAAATTAGCCAAGAATCAATTCCATCATAGCAGGATTTTTTTTTTTTGATTTAAAGTATCATTTCATTCGGGATTTGGTACAACAAAATGAAGTAGAACTAAGGTATATAAATACTCAAGAATAACTTGGGGATATTTTCACTAAGGCACTTGCTAAAGTTTGAAACTTCGAGATCAGATTGTGAGCCCTCTCAGCATAAAGGGGGGGTATGTTGGTAAGTGATGTAGTCTTGTCGATCATCTGGAATGATGCAATCTATTTGCAGTTTTCTTTTTTATAGGTTAGTATTTAGATATAGATTGTCTAACTAAATAATGCATGCAAAATGCATGAACACTTTTACAAAATAAATTGTTGTAAGTGTTCAATCAAGATAAGATAACTTCTTTTTTTATGAAGCTATGTATTGTTATGAAGATCAAGATTGATTACTGTTGAAGGTCATTTTTTTGTGCAAGTACCTCAATAATAATTTCTTTTTTATTTCTTCTTTATTTATTCATGGATTGTAAGCCTGATTCTATGATATTGTGATTTAATCATTTGCTATAGTGTTATACTATTCTAATTGAATGATTATCTAGTCCATAGATAGGCCTACATAGATCCTTCAAAGACAACAATTTTAAGAGATGGTTTCAAATTCAAACGGTGCTATCAAAGTTTGGAGTTTGTGGATTAATGATTAAATGATACCCACATGATATGATTAAATGATACCCACATGATATGATTAAATGTTTCTGCCAAAATGAACTTAGTGTAAACAGTTTATTCAATTAACTTATGAAGTATTCCAATATTCGTCTCTAAAAGTGAAATAAGGAGACAAAAAATGTCAAATCAGTCACAAACTCTAACTTTTGAGATGGCCTTAGTTGAAATTGGGCTACTTGTAATACCTCATGGAGCCATGGAGTTGTAAGTCTTATTATTCAGATATACTTGGTTGGTGTTTAGTAGTGTATATAGTAATTCTTTTCGTAGAGAGAGGTTGTGGCATCGAATTGTAAAATTAACCATCACTCAAGAGCAAAGTGGACATATAGTGTAAACTTGATGAAGTTAAAAGAAGTCAAAGTTTTCAATAAAAGTGAAAAACATCTATCAACATCAAGTTGAATCACAAAGTATTCTATTATGACAAAAGTTTTATTGTAACAAAAGAAAGTCAAGAAAGATAATTTTACCGAAGAAATTCACTATGTAGAAGCTGTAGAGCATGAGAAAGTGAATCTCAGAAACAAGTGGATGATGAAATTGAAATTCATCCATGTTGTAAACGTGAAAGAGATAAATTTTCAAAAGGAAATGCATGGAGGGCCCATTATCCACTTCAACTAGTTCACTCAGACATTTTTGGTCCTATTCACACAAAGAGTTTGGGTAAGCCATCATATTTTATTAATTTTATTGATGATTACTCACGAAAGTGTTAGGTTTAATTTTTGAAGACTAAGGATGAAGCCTTTGATACATTCAAAAGGTTTAAAGCCCTTGTGGAAAATGAAAGAGGTTGAAAAATCAAGTGCTTAAGAAGTGATAGTGGAGGAGAATTTTGTTCAAAATGTTTTCAGAATTATTGTGATATGAATGGCATCAAAAGACAACTCACCACTACTTACAAACCTCAAAAAATGGTGGAAATGGTAAGAAGTATGTTACAAACCAAGGGATTCAGAAATTATTTTTGGGTTGATGCACATTTGTATATATTCTCAATCGATGTCCCTAATGTTAATCATTTGAGAGTCTTTGGTTGTGTAGTCTATGTCCATGTAGTTGATCAAAAGAGACAAAAGTTAGATCCAAAAAGAGAGTCATGCATTTTTGTTGGATATAGTGAACAAAGTAAGGCTTACAAGTTGTATAATCCCCTCACTAATAGCATTGTTGTGTCAAGAGATATGATTTTTGATGAAGGTGGAGTTTATGGTCATCCAAAATGCCATGATGATATGTATAAATCTATTTTGGATAGGGATATTATTGATGATATTGATAATGAGAAGACCACTAATATTTCAGTTCCAAGTGCTACAAATCCACCAAGTATCCCCTCATCTAATTCTTGAGTTCCAAATGCAAGCCCAACATCAAATTCAAGTTCTGCAAGGAAGGTAAGAAGATTAAGTAACATTTATCAAAGGAGTAAAAGTCCATCCTTGAAGAAAATCCAATAGGTGAGACATTAAATTGTTCTTTACTTTCCAAGGCTGATTTTCAACCATCATGTTTTGAAGATGCATGTATTAATGAGGTTTGGGTGCAAGAAATGCAAGAAGAGATAGATTCTATTCACAGGAATGATACTTGGGAGCTTAGAGAAATTCCACATGAAAAGAAAAAGATTGGTACTAAATGGGTCTACAATACTAAGTACAATAGTGAAGGCAGTGTTGAAAGACACAAGGCAAGATTTATTGCTAAAGGCTTCACACAAAGGTATGGAATTGATTATGAAGACACATTTGCATGAGTAGCAAGAAATGGAACATTCATCACATGGATGTGAAAAGTGCCTTTTTGAATGGGTACTTAGAAGAAGAAGTGTTTGTGGAACAACCACAAGGTTTTGAATTGCAAGGAAAATAACATCAAGTATACAAGTTGAAGAAGGGTTTGTATGGCCTCAAGCAAGCACCAAGAACATGGTATGCTATGATTGATGGATATTTTCAAGAGAGTGTCTTCAATAAAAGTAAAAGTGAACCTACACTTTACTACAAACAAGAAGGTAATATTATTCTTATTGTAACTCTATATGTTGATGACTTATTATATATGGGTAGTAGTTTTAAGATGATGGATGAATTCAAAATTGCTATGATGAATGCATTTGAGATGAAAGATTTGGGTGTCATGCAATATTTTCTCTGTATGGAGGTTTATCAAAATGAGGATGCAATTTTCATTTGTCAAACAAAGTATGCAAAATATATGTTGAAGAAATTTGATATGGTAGATTTTAAACGAGCCTCCACTCCAATTGATCATGGAATTATGTTGTGTAGAGATGATGGTGATGAAATAGTTGATGAGGCAACATACATAAGTATTGTTGGAAGCTTGATGTTTCTAACCCACAGAAAACCTCATATTTCTTATTGAGTTTCTCTTGTTTCAAGATACATGACAAAGCCATCTGAAATCCATATGAAGGCAGCCAAGAGGATTTTGAGGTATGTGAAAGGAAATCTAAATTTTGGTATTCATTACTACACTTCTAAAAGGTTTAATCTTGTTGGATTTAATTATTTTGATTGGGGAAGTAGTTTCGATGACCGAAAGTCTACATCTGGTAAGTGTTTCTCTTTTGGTTTGGGTTTGAATACTTGGAGCTCAAAGAAGCAAAGTATAGTTTCAGTTTCATCCACAATAGAGTATGTTGCAGTCACCTCAACACATACACAAGCATTATGGCTTAGAAAAGTTCTAGAAGAAATTGGACATAAATAAATTCATCCTATAGTGATATTTTGGATAACACTAGTGCCATTAAATTGGCCAAGAATCCATTCCATCATAGCACGACAAAACATTTTGATTTAAAGTATCATTTCATTCGAGATTTGACGCAAAAGAAGGAAGTAGAACTAAGGTATATAAAGGCTCAAGAATAACTTGCAGACATTTTCACTAAGGGAGTTGCTAAAGTCTAGTTTTTGAAACAAGTCTAGTTTTTGAAACTTCGCATTTAGATTGTGAGCCCTCTCAACATCAAGGGGGAATATGTTGGTAATTTCCCTCTGAGCGTCAAGGGGTAGTATGTTGGTAATTGATGCAGTCTTGTCAATCATTTGACATGATGCAATCTATTTGCAGTTTTCTTTTTTTTTCAGTTAGTGTTTAGATATATATTGTCTCACTAAATAATGCATGCAAAATGCATGAGTAGTTTTCCAAAATAAATTGTTGTAAGTGTTCAATCAAGAGGATCTAAGTGTTTGATCTATGATACTATGTATTTTTATGAAAATCAAGGTTGATCACTATTGAAGTTCACTTTTTTGTGAAAATACCTCAATAATAAATTCTTCTTTCTTTATGCATGGATTGAAAGCGTGATTCTATGATATTGTGATTTAATCATTTGCTATAGTGTTACGTTATTGCAATTGAATGATTATCTAGTCCAGAGATAGACCTACATAGATCCTTCAGAGACAACAATCACTCAGGTATTAAACAGATGGTTTCAAAGTCAAATGGTTGCTATCCAAGTTTGAAGTTTGTTGATTAATGATTAAATGATACCCAGGTGCACATGTCATAAATTTGATTAAATATTTTTTCCCAAATGAACTTAGTGTAAATGAACAATTTGTTTATTGAATTAAAGTACTAAGGATTCAAGTATTGGTCTTTGAAAGCGAAATATGGAGACAGAACATGTCAAATCGATCACAGAAGTTCACTGTTGAGATGGTATTGTAAGTCTTATTATTTAAATATACTTGGTTGGTTGGTGTTCAGTAGTGTATATAGTAATCTTTTTAGTAGAGAGAGGTTGTGGTATCTAGTTGTAAAATTAACTATTATTCAGATGATGTGGTTGGTGTTTAGTAGTATATATAGTAATCTTTTTGGTAGAGAGGTTGTTTCGTCGAGTTGTAAAATTAACCACCATTCAGGTGCAAAGTGGAGTTAAAAGAAGACAAAGTCTTCCATAAAAGAGAACAACATCAATTAACATCAAGTTGAATCACTATGTAAAAGTTGTAGAGTATGAGAAAGTGAATCCCAGAAATAAGTGGATGATGAAATTGAAATTGATCCCTATTGTAAGTCTAGGTGAGACTTACACTAGCATGTCATCATGATATGTGATGATCATATTATTGTTATGAGTACTAATTGAAATAATATAATTACTCAGGTTGACCTAACTAGTTGAGTTATTGCTCAGTGGTCAAATAACAATTAGATCTAAACATTGCATGGAAACAATTCTTGGTGGATAGATCTATACAGTGCTTGCTTCCCTGAGCAATGAAATGAATAAAATCTTGAGAGTTGTACTTGTTTGTAATGCCTCCTCTATCCATCATAGACTGTACAAAATTCTCAAGAATTCTACATACTTTTCAAAGGAGTAAAAGTCCAGCACATGAAGAAAATCTAATAGGTGAGACATTAAATTTTGCTCTACTTTCCAAGGATGATTTCGAACCATCATGTTTTGAAGATGTGTGTATTAATGAGGTTTGGGTGCAAGCAATGCACGAAGAAATAGATTCTATTCACATGAATGATACTTGGAAGCTTAGAGAAATTCCACATGACAAGAAAAAGATTGGTATTAAATGAATCTACAAGACTAAGTACAATAGTGAAGGGAGTGTTGAAAGACACAAGCCACGATTTATTGCTAAAGGCTTCACACAATGGTATGGAGTTGATTATGAAGAAACATTTGCACTAGTAGCAAGAAATGGAACATTCATCACATGGATGTGTAAAGTGCACTTTTGAATGGGTACTTAGAAGAAGAAGTGTTTGTGGAACAATCACAAGGTTTTGAGGTGCAAGGAAAAGAACATCAAGTATACAAGTTGAAGAAGGGTTTATATGACATCAAGCAAGCACCAAGAACATGGTATGCTATGATTGATGGATATTTTCAAGAGAGTCCCTTCAATAGAAGTAAAAGTGAACCTACACTTTACTACAAACAAGACAATAATCATATTGTTATTTTAACTCTATATCTTGATGACTTATTATATATGGGTAGTAGTTCTAAGATGATGGATGAATTCAAAATTGCTATGATGAATGAATTTGAGATAAAAGATTTGGGTCTCATGCAATATTTTCTTTGTATGGAGGTTTATCAAAATGAGGATGAAATTTTCATTTGTCAAACAAAGTATGCAAAAGATATGTTGAAGAAATTTGATATGGTAGATTGTAAACACGCCTCCACTCCAACTGCTCATGGAATTGTGTTGTGTAGAGATCATGGTGCTGAAATAGTTGATGAGGCAACATACATAAGTATTGTTGGAAGCTTGATGTTTCTAACACACACAAGGCCTCATATTGCTTATTTGGTTTCTCTTGTTTCAAGATACATGACATAGCCATTTGAAATACATATGAAGGCAACCAAGAGGATTTTGAGGTATGTGAAAGGAACTCTAAATTTTGGTATTCATTACTACACTTCTAAAAGGTTTAATATTGTTGGATTTAGTGATTTTGATTGGGGAGGTAGTTTAAATGACTGAAAGTCTACATCTGGTAATTGTTTTTCTTTTGGTTTGGGTTTGAATACTTGGAGCTCAAAGAAGCAAAGTATAGTTGCACTTTCATCCACAAGAGAGTATTTTGTAGTCACCTCAGCACATACACAAGCATTATGGCTTAGAAAAGTTCTAGAAGAAATTGGAGAGAAACAAATTCATCCTATAATGATATTTTGTGATAACACTAGTGCCATCAAATTGGCTAAGAATCCATTCCATCATAGAAGGATAATTTTTATTTATTTATGTATCAGTTCATTCGAGATTTGATGCAAAAGAAGGAAGTAGAACTAAGGTATATAAAGACTCAAGAATAACTTGCAAACATTTTCACTAAGGCAGTTGCTAAAGTCTAGTTTTTGAAAATTTGCCTTATTGTGAGCCCTCTCAACATCAAGGTGGAGT
>ML777566.1:1109770-1127395 GCA_009831015.1 Picea engelmannii | reverse complement strand
GTCCAATAACACTCCATTGTGTAATATATACCTAGGATGATGGGTCTAACAACTTAATAGTTTTAATATTTTTAAATAATCTCACTCCTAAGAAAAACCCATATTTCCTAAGTTTTTTAGGGGGAGGATAGACAATTTAGTGATATAAACCATGGAAGGGAAAGAGGGGATGTTTATGTGATGACTCTCAAAGTCCTAGACATGTATAGGTCAATATTTTAAGTTTTTTGTGCCTCTAACTTTATTTTAGCTATGAGTTTTTTACAATATCCTTCTAGATGAGCGTTACTACATTGGTTTGCACACTTTCCCTTTCTTTTCTTTTTATTATTTTTTCTTTATATAGACATTTTTCTCTTAAAACTTTGAAGGGGGGACCATAGTGAAATGGTTGTACTTTACCTCTTTTGACTTTGCTCTTCACCTCTTTATCCTTCATGTCTTTATATGATTTAGGCTTTCATGATTTCTACCTTTCTTTTTGACCTTTGAGTAGTCATGCATGGAAAATGCAACTATTTTTATTGTGGATGAGAATGAGTGATATTTAGGGAAATTGAAAGTTCTTAGTGTGATTAGGATATGGATTGAGGTACCTAGTCTAAACACCCAAGTAGTTTGAGTCATCTTAGAAGAGGGACATACTTCTAACCAAAAACATGTTTCCCATGGTAACACTAAGCAAGTGAAAAAACTTGTATGCTATGACATCCTAGTCAACCCTTGTATGGAAACCACAACTTTATGACATGCCAGGGGGTTATATCATCATGTCTAAACAAAAATTACACATGGAGTATCTATGGAGTGAATTGAATCACCAAGGTGTATCTCAACATTTGAATTAATTACATCGTGGTTCATCAATATGGCATCAAGAATATGGAACTAGTCATAGATGAATGAAAGCTTGTACAAGTAGGTACATGATACCATTGTAAGGATATCCAAAGGTTTCTACCATTGAGCGACTAACCAAGATACCAACATAAAGAGCTGATGACCCAAGGCAATGAGAGGTACGTTGAGGAGTTTAAGGAGTTATCTCATAGCTAGAAAACAAAACCCTTTTACAAATATGCATAATGAAAGATAACTCAACAAATAGATGATGGTTCAACAAGAAGACTAGTTCCTTAAAGGGCCAATGGGATCACCACTTTACCTCAATGTGAGTTCTAGTGTTTATGAAGGATAGTGTTGAAGGGTACCTATAGGATTACCCCTCAAGCACCACCTAGGGATTGAAGGAATTATTCAAGGCTCGTAGGGAGGATTGATCCATGAGGGTTATTTTTGGATGCTAGACAAGGTGAAATTAAATATGAGCCAATGATCCAGGTGGTCAACCACCTATTAGTTCAATGGTTCCACATCTTTTGAGTGTTTCAACATATTTTTGAGTCCCAAATTTCTAGGGTTATTTTGAGGCCCTAAACTACATTTTTTGGTGCTAATTTAGCCTAAGGCATGTACTACAAAATTCAACATGTGTACTTCTAGACTAGACCTTTTTGATAGGCTACCTAGTTCCCCAAATTGATATTGTATGAAACATTTACACTCGAGGAAGTATCAACTAGCCACATGAGTTTATGGATTATAGTTGAGAATCCCCTTCACTTATAAACAAACATAGTTTTCCATGCCGATGTAGTTCACATGGCCACTCACTCCCTGTGGTTGATTGTTGAGTTAGAAGATGGGTAGATATTTTCTGGACTGTAATACCTATTCATAAACATCAAACCAAGTCTCTAGTAATTTGGTGTTCCTAAGCTTTATTTCACAAAGGCTGAGGGGAATTTTGAGGTATACTTACTTGGTCAAATGGGGAATTTTGAGGGAATATGGATGCATTCACTCACACTTTTCACAGGCTCTTCTCGTTCCAACAACAAGATGATAGAATTAGAATAAGGATATAAATGAATGAAGTATTAAATGAGAACTAAGATAAAAATGGATGATCTGCATGCACTTATATAAGAACATCATAAAATTATAACAAAGTCCTCTAGCCAAATGAATGATTAGACAATCTATTAGGGTCCTTATTTTTGTTTTGAATGCTTTTCTTTCATGTTATTTAATCGTATTTATCATTTGATGTCAAACCATTAAGTAAGTATAACATGTTGTTCACTGGATATCTTTGTTATTCTTCATATATTCATGTTTATTGTATTTAGTCTATTAATGAGTTCGTTGTGCTCCTAAATCCGGATCAATGGTATCAGAGCGGTACAAGAAGTTGGGACTCAATACAATCGATTCGTTGCAAGATCGGTCATGTCGATCTCGACAGCAACTCATGGGGGAGAAAAAGAAAGATGATGAAGCATGAGATCCTATTAAAATGTTTCTCGAGGAAGCCCGCATGTGACAAAGGAACGAAATGATGGAAAACTTTGTGCAGATCCTTTGATGACTACCCACAGGAGAAGCATCTTCATCAAGTGGTCGTGCAACCCTCTTCAAGGTACAGTTAAATTTTGATATTCCATTATTTGAAGGACTGATAGATGGAGATGCTATAGATAAGTGGTTAAATCTTCTCAAAGGATATTTTTCGGTCCATAATTTTTCCAATAGGGAAATATTACTTTTTCACTCCTTAAATTTGTCCCCTGTGTTAAGGACTCATGGGATACTTACTCTAACCAAAGGGTCATAGAGGAATCTGAAATATTTGTGGTGGATCCTACATGGGATTCCTTCCCAGACGCCATCAAAGAAAAATACTACCGTGTTGGAAGCTACGAGGACCAGTACACTAGATGGACCACCCTACATCAAGAAAGGGACCAGATAACACTAGATTTCACCAATATTTTCCATACCCTGCACACCAAACTAGGTATCAAAGACTATGAGCATCATTTGTTGATCAAATACTGTAGTTTTTTGCATAGATACATTCAAACATAAATGGATTTTTTGGACATCGCCTCATTGGGAACGAATTATAGATACTAACTAGAAGAGGTGAGAGTTTGGATCTGCAAACTCCTCAGAACCAAAGTAGGCAAAGGTGGCCCCAACCAACACAACAAGGGACTGAGCCGAGATGGTTGTTCTCATGACAACTTGCCCAAGCTGCAACACAATAAGGGAAATGAGAATATGAAGATGGACACGGGAAAATGGTGTGAGCACCAAAAAATCCCTTGGCATAACACTAAAAAATGTCGCTCCATTAAGTCACTCCTAGCCAAGGTGAAGGCACATGTACAACTCTAAGAATCCATGTACATGGGATGAGATTCACCCCTATGTTCAACACAATTACAACATGGCTCTCCATATCTCCACTAGCCATAGCCCATTTTAGGTTGGATTGGGATTCCAACCCTTGGGTACCATTGATGTTGCACTACCTCTTGCCACCACACAAACAGACTCTTCCCATGTTCAGTTTGAGATGGACAAAGTCACCAGATTCATTAAGCGTATTCAACACATTTTCCAATAGGTCCACGCAATTCTGTGGAAATCCAATCCTAAGTAAAAGCAACACCATGATCAACACAGGGTACCACACCAGTTTCAGGTTGGAGACAAAGTCTCTTTACATTTGCAGAAGGAGCGTCTCACATGGCCCCATTGAAAGCTCTTCCCACTTCTCTATGGGCCTTACACTATCACCAAGGTTGTGGGTAGCAATGATTTTGAGGTCAACACTCCACCCTTCCTTGGCCTACACCCAGTTTTCAATGTAAACCTCCTTTGGCCATATTTTCCACCATTATTGGACACCTCATAGGTTGTAGAACAACTAACACCAACTGAGGTCAATCCTAACTGCATGGAACAATCCTCCATTGATCATATAGTGGACACATAGTTCAATGACACTTGTCAACAATGGATCCAACTTTATCGAGTTGTTAAGGTAGGGCATCTCCTACAACATGGAAAGTGGCTCACCCGGGGCCAAATCCAGCACAAGTTTCCTTGCATGATGAGGGAACTCTATGAAATAGAGACAATTGCTTCCTAAGTGAGGAGGATTGATCTAGGTGGATATTTGTGGCCACCCACCTATTCCAACTACCTCCTCTTTTCTATTTTTTGTTCAACATGTTCTTTTGTACTTCTTTGTAATTGTGGTTTCTACACTTCTCGTGATGTCTGAAGTGCTACACATCTTCCAGCTGGATACTGGTGGCCTCTCACCTAATCCAACTAGATTATTTTGTACATTTTCATGTTATCACATCTTGATGTACTTCGAGGACTGTTTTGGAGCCCTAAAAAATGTTTTTTTGGCTCGCCATAGTCAAACTGTAATAATTATTTCTCTGAAAGACCTTTCCAATGGGTTATCACATGCCTAAAATGGAGGTTGTATGCAAATGTTATGACCCCGGGAATTTGAGGTACCAACTTACCCATAGGGGCCCACATGAATTTTGTTGTTTCACCTCCTAAAGTTAGGATTTTGGATGTTTAGGGTTTTGGAATTCATGAGTAATATCAAAAATGCCTCTAGAGCCTCATTGTAATCATTCTTCTTAGATGGATGCGCGTAGCAGCCGCATCTCTTCTCAGAGATAGGTACCACCATTCGAGAAAGTGTTTCAGTTCTACAGTTTTACAGTTTCATCCTATTCTCATTTATTCAATAGAAGATATTGTTCACTAGATATTTTTGTTATTCTTCATATCTTTGTGTTTATTTTTTTCAGTTTGTTAATTAGTTCGTTCCTAAATCCGGATCATGAATCTACCACCCCAAATAGTAATAAAATCACTACTTTGCATTAAAAACAAATTGCTAAATAAATGAAACCTAAAAGTAAAGAAGGAAAAACATATATGATGAATTATTATAAGGAAAATAATATACATAACGAAAACCAAGAAATGCAGGAAATTAAACACACAAATGCATGTAAATAAAAAATGCATTCCATCTATTGCTCACAAAGCTTATTCATGCTATAGGATAAAATTGCATTAGTTTCCACTAGAATAGTAGAGTTTTAGCTCATTCCCATTTCACCATCAAGGTAATTGAGATTGAAAGAATTAGTATTGTCTACACTCTCTACCTGATATTGTCCTCTCCATAATGAGTCGAACTTTCCATGTTTTTCCAGTTTTTATGTTTGTTTGTCCCACATTAATACCATATCACCTAGGTTAAAAACATATGACCTAGTTTTCTTATCAAACAACTTCTTGACCCTTTAATTTTACTACCTGCAAGTTGAGAAAAATCATTTCTTTTGTTTTCATCCAATTCAATCAATTAATTGACTCTTTCTTGATAAACTTCTTTCTCATCTAAAAAATGTTGAGATCTTCAAATGGATAGGTAAGATTGCATTCATCTCATATACCAATTCAAAGTGGCTTAGTCTTATGGATTTCTTCTTTATAATCATGTATATTACAACCTTAATTTCCACCCTATAGGGATCGAAGGGAATCTAGCAGAATATGAATGCCAAGACACATATCTAGCTGAAGATTTATGACATTTTTGAAGGTCATTGCAGGTCCTACATGAGGCAATCAGTGACAATAGCCATTGCTCATCTATAGTGAAACAAGCAACAATCCCTGCAACCTTCTAGATTCGTAGAGCTATGAAGAGGTAAGCAAGGGATGAGTTGTTTTTTCATGGAATGATCCTAGGAACTTACATCATTCAAGTCTACATTTGGTTCTAGAAGATCTAGAAGATATCCCAAGTCTCTTCCAAGGATCTATATAAAGAAGAAAATTCTTGAGCAAGAGGAGAAAGAATTATTTGTAGAGTTATGTTATCCAATTACAAAGGAGCTTCTCCATTGACATTAGTTGCATTGATGTTGCCTATATTGGTTGAAGAGCTAAGGAGAAGTAAAGAGTAATTCATTCACACCAAAGTTATGATGACTGATGTATTTTCTACATTTTAACTAAGAGATCATTGGTTTTCCCCTAAATATGTTTGTATCTCATTTGAAAATGTTTATATTTTCTCTCATAATAAATATATCAATATATATATATATATATATATATATATATATATATATATATATATAGCAGATTAGTGATTTATAACACTATTAGAAGAAAGAGATAATTGGTGTTTATTTGTTGCTTCTTTGTAGGAAGCAAGCTGCAAGAGTTGCAGCTCAAACTCAAGATCTGCAACAACTAGGACATATGAGGACAAGCTTTAGAAAGTAAGGTATGACATTCTCTCCCCTTTTGGTATAAAAAGGAATTGCTTGTTTAGATTTAGGGAAACCATTAGAATTCTAGCCCCTAATAAAATCCTAGGGAGATATAACTTACCATACTGGTGAGATTTCTCCATAACAAAACTGGTGACTCCACCGGGGAACAATTTTTCATTCTTCTCTAGGTTAGAATTACTTACTAGCTAGCCTCTATTTTTTGTTTATGATTTATTTTATGTATTCCCTATTACTCCTCCAGAGTTTAGATCTCTCATATCCTGTAGATATGAGAAATATATGGTATATCTGAAGTAGATCCATATTTAAAAAAAAAAAAAAAAAATCTGCACTAGTCGCTTGATGCAATATTACTATCATGTCATCATGTCACATGTCCTCGATTGCAGTGCCTATGACCCGCGATGATCTTTGTAAACTAGGAAAACTATGCAATTTTAATAATTTTGAAATTATATATGGCTTGTATAATCCGAGAGGTCTCTGATTGATCTATATTGTTAATATTTTTCCTTTGGTCGAGTCTGGTTGTCACATAACTATACTTCAATTTTTGTTTCAAGTGTGTTTATGGGACTTGTTTGGATTGATTGATTAAGTTTGTTTGTTTTCTAGTAATCCTTCAAAGTTAGGAAGTGATATCAATAGATTTTAAAAGATATGGTAGTATTCTGAATTGATTGCATTTGATCTATCTTCTTATGATCATTGTTCATTACTAGATCCATTCTTTTAGGTGACTTTTGGGATGGGATCTTGTGTAGACATTGGAGTGTGCTAGGGGGCATCACTACCAACATCACACTATCATTTTCTTGATGATTTGTTGGTTTTCAAGTTGCATTCTTTTTTCTTGATTAGATTAAGAATATTTTGCATTACATTTGGAAAAAGAAAAAAAAAAGTATTCTTTTGAGCTTTTGAAGCATTTGAACAGAAGCGCATTGTTATAGATTTTGGGTTGAATTTATGTCATAATTTTGGATCTTGTTTCAGGACAAATCGGTAAGTGTGGACACAAACTGATCTCCCTAGTTCCACCCCGAATCTAGAACAAAACAAAATAGAATATAAAACGTTCCCTAAGTTTTTATTATCAAACATACTAACTAACAAGAGATAAATGACATACCTTTTAAATGTTTTTTGTCCTCACTAGTGTCATCCTTGCTCCATTTCATGGCTTAAAGTATGTTGAACCTATAAAAAGACATAATCCAACGAAGTGAAGGAAACAACGTATACTTAACAAAACCTATGTATGTCATCAAAGAATCATACAGTTCCTTCCAATATTTCCTTGCTTCCCACACACTTTTGCTCCATGGATTCTGATACTGTGGATTTGAAATTCACTCACAATATATATTGACAAAGAAAATCTCATAGCCAACATAGGCCCAAACAGTCCAAACTGCTAGCTAGACTAATATCTCATTAGCTATTCTCAAAAGTTCTTCACAAAACTCACCAAGCTCCAATACAACTAAGTTTCCCCATGAGAACTCCTCTCATTTTATAAGTTGAAAAGGATACGGTGAGGAGTTTAGGATGATACCACTAGAACAGGGATGTGTCTTAGATCCAAATCGATCGGAATACAACTCACTCTCACAACTTTTGTTCTAGAAGCATCGAGAACATTGTCTTTTTCTTCGTACTGAAAATTGTCACACAGTTAACAATAATAAAACTGCGACAATGTTGCATGATAATGTGGTGAGTTCTATGTCGATCCTATATCATCACACCCTTAATATTGAACAAGGTGTGATGATCCTTCTTTACAAGGTTTTTTACAAAGGAAAATATAATTTCATCTCTTTGGGAAAGTTCATCTTCATTCTTCTTCGGGGATTAAGTCAATTGATCCTTCTAAAGACAAAGGAGAGGTGTACACCATTAATGGTCATAGGGGTAAAAAAAATAATTTGTAATGGCAAGCCCCCCAAAGTAAGAATTTAGAACAAAGTGATAGTTGAAATACTTTGTCGAGTGTGTGTTGGGAACAAAGAACACGTTGATCGGAAATCTACCAATAAACAAGGAAATACAGTACAATAATATATCATCACTCACGAAGGAATTCCCATACTCATAATACAAATGACTCAAAGCATAAATGTCGACATGCAAAGATCCATGTAAAGTAAGAAATGTCATGGCCACCAAACATACACTATGGATCCATGCGAATATGACTCAACTTTGAACACAACCACCAAAAATACATTGTGGATCTATGTGTTAAAGACTCAAATTTGAACATAGACATGAGACATATACTGTGGATATATGTAATAATACAATCTAAATATACTCCAATGCAACCTGAATCTATCAAAAATGATTCAGGGTCTTCATATCCACCATTATATAACACAAATCTAACGATGTGAATACATGTGTTGAAGTCGAACATGGTATAAACCACTTGATTACTGGTAATTAATGAATACAATTTACAAGTATGAGGGAAATCACCATTAATATCAATGAATCCTAAGGTACACTAGTACAATCCAATGGGTGCGGGTTTTTGATCTGAAGTTGAGAAACTTGGAGAAATCACTTGATCAGGGGTCAATAATGAAAACCCATTGTTGAAAGAGAGGAAACATGTCATTGAGGAATGAAATTTAAAAGGTACCAATTAGTTTCTAAGAATAATTCATGTATAATGAGTTGAAGTCAACAGGAAAAGACTCTCCAAAGGAGGGCCTTAATGTATCCCCCATCAATGACACGAAACGGGTAAAAAGATTTGAAGTAGATCAGAGTAACAAGTGATCCAGGACTGAATCAGGGATAGATGACACAATAGAAGGCTTAAGGACTGTAGGAATGGCCAAAGCAATAGAACTTTTTATGGGTTGAACTTCTCTTTGAACATATTGACGACACGACAACAAT
Source organism: Picea engelmannii (assembly GCA_009831015.1). Classification (NCBI taxonomy): domain Eukaryota; kingdom Viridiplantae; phylum Streptophyta; class Pinopsida; order Pinales; family Pinaceae; genus Picea; species Picea engelmannii. The sequence goes on along the minus strand of ML777566.1, from coordinate 1,118,282 downwards.
GTTGGTAACACTTAGTCAACAAAAGGATCACAAACCAAATTGAAATCTTATAAAGGAGTATGATCAAGAGACAAGTAGATTTTCCAACCTAGAAACAAAGCGAGTGAAAGGGTGTCATGTTCAAAAGTGACTCTTCCATACAATACAAGTTTAGATACATTTATTTCCCAATTTTTTCCCCCACCATTTCTAGTGAGTACCTCTTTATTTTTACACAATCTTGAGAAGGATAACATATGCCTGAACTATAAGCTCATCCATTGGATGAGTCCCTTGGAGTATGTTTAACGAACCCTAGGAAGGATTCGTTTGATCCCATATGGGCCTTTAGATGTTTGTTTTATGAGTCCAAAGAAAGTAAACTCAGTGGTGTTTTCATATTTATGGAGTTTGAAAAGAACTTAAATAGGACTCCATAAAGTTTTATAATCATGCTTGATTAGAGTTTTCATTTTTAGTAAATTAGTCTGATGAGACTGAAAAAGAGATAAACTACCTCTCAATAGACGGTTTCATCAAATACTTTAATGAGCGTGAAAAGAACAAGATTGCTCGTCAATCTTTTCATGTTTAGAGAGTCTGAAGAGAGATTAAAGGGAACTCCACAGGGTTCCTTTTTCGTATAAACTTTACAATTCTGAGAAAGTGATAAAATTTTACTCGGTTATATTCTCATTGATTTACGAGAACGAGAAAGAAAATTGGCTAAGTTCGGGATTGGTTTCATTTTTATGCAAGCTTAAAACAAAAAAAGCTATGCTTGGGATAGATTTTATTTTGACACAAGCTTAAAACCAAACAAAAATATGCTTGGACCTGGTTTCATTTTTACACAATATTGAACCAGAGGAAACTTTGCTTGAGTTAGGTGCTTTCATTTTTACACAATCTTGAAACTAGAAAAACTATGTTTGTGACTTCTGTTAGGACCCTATAATGTACCTTGTTGCTCATACTTTTTGCTATCATTACATCTGTTTCCCACTCATATTTAAGCCTACATTATCACCTTAACCTATTTCTCCAAAGGTATATAATGTTTCTTCTCTTTTCTGTATGTTTAATTTGTTTTACATGTAATTTTACATTACTCTCATACTTACCCATTAATTAGAAATATATAGTTTCTGAAACAGTTTGAACTGCAGTTAATATATTGTTGTTGCTTGAAGACCACGTTGATAAAATAGTCAACAGTACGCAAATCCCAAACAACCCATGATTTGTGATGCTGAAACAACATTTCACATACAACAGTAACAAAAAGGAGTTGTTACACTGGCCGCAATAGCCATACCTTAAGCCAGCACCATTACAACTATTGTTGTTGCTTGAGACCACGTTGCTGAAACAGTCAACAGTATGCAAATCTCATTGCTGAAACAGTCTGTGATTTGCGATGCTGAAACAGTATTTTACAAACAACAGTAACAAGAAAAGATAAATAAAGAAGCTATTACACCGGCTGCAACAGCTGTACCTCAAGCCAACACCATTCCAACTATTGTAACAACATTTTGCTACGAGAGATCAGAATATCCTATTCCAGCATAGAATATTAGATCAGACTAAGAATAGGATTTGTATGTACACATGTAATTTTATGCTTAATTCTATTAATAGGATTATCCTCTTTAAATAGCGAAGAAATCAACATTAGAGGGGGATTACGAAAGGCTTAGCTGGAAGAGAATCACAAAGAAGGAGCATGTTCACTCTGATATTGTAACTTGTCATATTTGACAGATGAATAAAAGATCATTCTGAGCATTACTTCTTAATCCCTTTTATTTCTAGGGAATCTTGTGAGAAGGAAGGGGCCCACCTTCTTCACGAGATTCACCCATTAGTTTATGTAGTGTGTTAGTATTGTTTTTATCTATGCATTATTAAAACTCTGTTTTGCCGAAACTTTGTTTCCACTGATTATTACATTGTTTTAATACAATTCATTCCTAGGTAATTGTTAATCACTTTGATTGGTAATTCTGTTTGAAGGTGTGATAGTCAGAGACAGGTGCTGAATATTCCTACTTTCGGGAATAGGGTCTTGTTCTCTATTACAGAATAGTTATCCTTCAGTACTTGTTAATCATTTTGATTGGTAATTCTGTTTGCAGAATGAGTTTATGAAAGTTTGATAGTCAGAGACAGGTGCTGAAGATTCCTACTTTGGGGAATAGGGTCCTATTCTCTATTACATAATAGTTAGCCTTCAGTACTTGTTAATCATTTTGATTGGTAATTCTGTTTGCAGAATGAGTTTATGAAAGTGTGATAGTCAAAGACAGGTCCTGAAGATTCCTGCTTTGGAGAATAGGGTCTTGTTCTCTGTTACATAATAGTTAGTCTTCTTTGCAGTGTGTTGAAAGGTCCTTTTTTCCTAGGTTGCTATTTCTTAATGTAATCCAGGATTCTTCTGATAATTATTTCCTTTTGAATCTTAAAACTCTGCAATAGATAGATTTCTTTCACGATAATTCAAGGAAGAACTTCATTCTGTTCAAGGCAAGGTGTGATTAGTGTAACTTTTTGGATTGCTTTTGAGATTGAGCATATACAATGTGTGATTGCCTTTGAAATAAATAGACTTCCCTGGGTTGAAAACTTATGTAACACTTGATTGTTTTAATTAATAAGCAATTATAGTGACCAACATTTTGGCGCCATTATTGGGGAAGGAAATTATAGATTTCAAAAGCATTTACTTTTTTTTTCCAGATGTACAGATTGCATGAGAGGACGTGGACCCCTCAAGGAAACTAACCCTACAGGTGGCAGGGGCAGAGGAAGAGGAGGTAGAAAGACTTTTATCGACCAGATTATATCAAAATCTGAATCTGTTGTTCCTCAACGACCAAGCTCTCGAAAACCAAAACCTCAACCTTCCTTTCAAGCAAACTTTGAAATGGAGACAATTGAAAAACCAGCAGAAGACATTGGGGATCGAGCAAGTGCGGTAGGGGAACAAACAGAAGAAACCATGGATGTATATAATGAAGAACTGCACCATGAAGAACAGGTAGGTCTTGAAGCAAAGGTAAATGATGAAAACTATTTTTCTACCTTAGGATTTCCTATTGGTGATCTTCCTAGAGGAGTATCTCCCATGAAGAATATTCCACTTTTAGCTTTACCTAACTTTCATGGTTTATCTTCTGAAGATCCTGATGAATTCCTTTTCGAGTTTGACATATTATGCAGAAGTTATGATTACATTTCCAATGCTAAAAAATTAAAGCTATTTCCGGCAAAATTAAAGGGAAATGCATTAAGATGGTTCATGAGTCTTGGAGGTCATGTAATCACAACATGGGATCAGATGAAACAGAAATTTCTGCACAAATATCAAGACTATTGCCAAACAAGAGAAAAAAGAGAGGAACTATTCAAGATGATATAGAAAGAGGATGAAAATTTGGAGGACTTTGTGGAAAGGCTATAGTATAATCTACAAAGATCCAGTCATCCCGATGTAAGTAAAGATATTCTTAAAACAATATTATTAAAAGGAGTAAGGGATGACTGTCTAGATATGCTAAATATGATTGGAAAAGGGGACATATCTAAAGAATCATATGATGAAATTGTTAACCTTTGTAAAAGATGTTCAAGAGGAGCTACAAGGAATAGATCAAACAATAGGGATACCGCATTTTCAAGAGTTCAAAAATCAGCCAGTGGAGGAGCAACAAGAGCCGAAATAGGTAATCTACTTGAGGAATTTAAAACTGAAATGTTAAGTTCTTTTGCTTCATGAATTGATACCTTGCAGATTCAAAAGAAACAAGCCAAAGCAGAAGCAACTTTGTGCATCTTTTGTTCCAAATGCAGAGATAAGAACCCATGAAGGGAATGCCCATTGGACAAAAATCCAATTTGCACCACTTGTGATAAGGATCATGAAACTCAACAATGCCCTTCTTTACCAATAATCAACGCAGAATTACAACCAACCGATGAAAAAGTTGAAGCTGTCTATCTATTCACATAGAGAAGGAAATGGCAAGAACAGGGATTACAAAAGGCTTAGCTGGAAGCGAATCACAGAGAAGGAGCGTGTTCACTCTGGATATTGTAACTTGTCATATTTGACAAATGAATAAAAGATCATTCTGAGCATTACTTCTTAATCCATTTTATTTCTGGGGAATCTTGTGAGAAGGAAGGGACCCAACTTCTTCACAAGATTCACCCATTAGTTTCAGTAGTGTGTTAGTCTTGTTTTTATCTATGCCTTGTTAAAACTTTGTCTTGCGGAAACTCCGTTTCCACTGATTATTACATTGTTTTCATACAATTCATTCCTAGGTAATTGTTAATCATTTTGATTGGTAATTTTGTTTGAAGGTGTGATAGTCAGAGACAGGTGCTGAAGATTCCTACTTTGGGGAATAGGGTCTTGTTCTCTGTTACAGAATAGTTAGCCTTCAGTACTTGTTAATCATTTTGATTGGTAATTCTGTTTGCAGAATGAGTTTATCAAAGTGTGATAGTCAGAGACAGGTGTTGAAGATTCCTACTTTGGGGAATAGGGTCATGTTCTCTGTTACAGAATAGTTAGCCTTCAGTGCTTGTTAATCATTTTGATTGGTAATTCTGTTTGCAGAATGAGTTTATGAAAGTGTGATAGTCAGAAACAGGTGTTGAAGATTCCTTCTTTGGGGAATAGGGTCCTATTCTCTGCTACAAAATAGTTAGTCTTCTTTGCAGTGTGTTGAAAGGTTCCTTTTTCCTAGGTTGCTATTTCTTAATGTAATCCATGATTCTTTTGATAATTATTTCCTTTTGCATCTTAAAACTCTGCAATAGATAGATTTCTTTCACTATAATTCAAGGAAGAACTTCAGTTTGTTCAAGGCAAGGTGTGATTAGTGTAACTTTTTGGATTGCTTTTGAGATTGAGCATATACAGTGTGTGATTTCCTTTGAAATAAACAGACTTCCCTAGGTTGAAAATTTATGTAACACTTGATTTTTTTAATTAATAAGAAATTATTGTGACCAACAACTTCTTAATACATTATCCAATGATGGTTGTTACTTTGCACCTAGCTTAAGAAGCTAGTGACTTAACTTGACCATGAATTCCATAGGTTGTAAGTATTTCCCCCTAAGCTTAATTTCATCCAATGACATAGGTGGATGAAATGAAGCTTCAAATGCTATACGTAACAAAGTACTTGACTCAATTGAAGAGGGGGGAAATCTATTTCATTTTTGAACGAGCTTGACACAGGAGAAGAACTATGCTCGTAACCTTTGTTTCATTTTTTAACGAGGTTTCCATAGAGACACAAAAACTATCCTCATAAATAGGGTTTCATTTTTTAACGAGGTTTCCACAAAGACGCAAATCTATCCTCATAAGCTTTGTTTCATTGTTTAACGAGGTTTCCACAAAGACAAAAAAATATTCTCGTAGATGTTTTCATTTTTTAATGAACTTGAAATTAGAAAACCATGTTCAAAGCTGGTTTCATTCTTTAATGAGCTTCAAATCAAAAAACCATTCTCAAAGATCCTCTTCTTGATCATGGCTTCCAAGAGGAAAATTCTCTAGAAGGAAACGATGTCAAGGGACAAAACTAGGTCATGGTTTCCAAGAGATATTCAGTTGACAGATGAAACATACTCTAGAAGGAACACATGTCGAGGCTTGTGATAGGGGTAAGGAGGTCAAGCTCTAAAATCCATATCAAAGAGATCACCATGTCAACAGTCATATCTATGTCATAATATACTGAGCATATAGTGAGAGGCTCATTTTCATTTGTAGTTGAAGGCATGGGAGACAACTCCACAAAATTGACCTGTGGTAGGGGCGATATTGTTTGCATATAAGAACCCTTCAAGGAGATTGTTAGGTTGGTAATCAAGTCATGAACCACAAATGAAATTTGATGAATAGCCACAATTATTTCATTCTGAGAGAAATATATCACAAAAAAAAGAGTGGATACAATATCTTTCATGGAATATCAATAATCTCACCCAAGGACTAAATCGAAATCCAAGGGGTCTTGGACTACCATGACGTCAATAAAGACAATTTTCCCTCCTAAATTTATTAGAAACTGAGGAAGGATATCCAAAGGTTGATTGGTTCTTCTGTTAAAAGATAACATATTCTGTGTAATCGACAGAAGATGATGGCAACCCAAATCTTACCAAGCAATAGAGGAAAAAATACTAACGGACACACCTTCGTCTACCAACGTCTGTGGAACGTCCTGACTAAAAACCTATACTGTAATATTGAAAGGAATGTGAGAGGGAATACGAGGTCCAGTTAGCGCACCCCAATCAAAAAGCATGGCCTCATTACTTGGAGGGGGTTCCATGTGAGAAGGAGGAATACCCCCTAGCGTGGTATATTTTGAATCGACGACAAAAATGTGGGAAATATTAGGTTTACTCTTTAGCATGAGAGTAATATCGACCGATGATGGGTTCATATCGACCACTTGGATTACATTCTCCAAGGGGAGAATAGGGTCGATGGATGGAAACATATTGACCGCTTGGGTTTCACCCTTTAACGAGAGAGTGGGATCTACCGAGGATGGGATTAGATCAACCACTTTGTCAACTAGTTCAACTAAGGACATGACCAAATTAAATACCTGATCAACCAGACTGACTGACAAAGAGACTGACTTGATCATTCCATCAACTACAGTTGGGTTGAGAGTAATTATGTGTTAAGAAGTTGGAAGTTGAAGTTGGTAAATAGTCATGTCTTCCAGTAATTTTGAGGCTTCATCCATACATGGGAAAAGGTGACTTTGATGACTCCCTCCGCATAGCCTACATAGGAAATTGACTCTACTTTTATTCTTCCCAATGGAGTTCTGACTAGTTGACGAGATGTCATCAACATGTTTTTAAGAGGTTGACGAAATAGGTTTGAGAGGGCACGTAGACCATGATTCTTTAACCTTGGATAGACTAGGGAAATCTTTAAGAAAATGGATACCGTTACAAATATTTCAAGGATACTTGAGCTTACGGGTTGTTTGGGTGATATTGGCATCATCAACACTCTCAACATTATTAATAGTAATTGGTTTTTTTCCAACATGTCTGGCAGTGGTTGGAAGTTTGGACCCTTGCTTATTTTTTTTCTTCTTATTCTTATCCACTGGGTTACTAGCTTCAAAGCATTCACTAGATGAAGAAGATGAAACGAAAGAAAACCTTGCAAGTAGAGCAGGTGAAGAAGATCTTACTGGTGAAGAAGGTGAAGGATCAGCATGAGTTTGATGTTCTTGAGGGGAAGTGTTTACAACCGAAGCACTTGCTGCATTCGAGATTACCAGAGTGGAAAACAACCATACCAATAATCCAATTGTGAGACTTGGAAATCTCAAAGTAGTGATGTAAAGAGGACCAACATTTTTGTAAGAAGGAAAAACAAAAGGTTCCCTCGGAGCAAGGGTTGCCTCATTGGTCATTCTAGGAACTAATGCCATTAAACATAGATCCAACCTAGATTTTTCTAGGGAAAACAAACAAAACATGCTAAAAATCTAGGAAACAAGCAAAAAAACAAAACCTTCTCACAATGAAAACAATAGTTGGTGATGGAATCCAACATCGCGGGAACAATGTAAGAAGGGAATGAGATAGAGGGTTTGGAAAAGTTATGTTGACAACCTACTTAATGGACTTACTCCTTGGTGCAAGATTCCACATAATAAATGTGGATTTACCTTCCAATGAGCCTGAGTGAGTTTGGACAACGTCGCTTCTAGGTACAATGAAGACTTTCCCCTTCACCATCACCTCGTGAAAATACCCTAAACAGAAAGGCCACTAAGGTTACCAAATACAACAATAATTCTTGGGGAAATAGTCGACAGTCTGATACACGTGCAAGGGCAGGGTAAATGAGCCCGAAATCAACTTGAGAAGTCCCGCATAAAGTTTTTTTCTCAAGTTACCCACAATAATATGGGAAACCACTACACCAAGACCAACAAAGTAGGATTAGTCACTCTATTAGTCTCAATGCAACCTCATGATTCACCCTTGTGTAAGAAGAGATTCCGATGAAAAAATGCAATAAGTGGATTTACTGCTCCCTAGCACAATATTCTATGTTTGTTTGATAGCTTTGTAAAGTTATCCTTTCAACCTATTCCAAATACCTTAATCTAATGTAGTTTTGATACCAGAAAATATAAAATTGTCTAATCAATTTTTATAAGAACTTTTATTTTAAAGTTGTTGTTACTCAAGAGGAAAATGGTGTTGACTAAATGATGTTTTGACTAACTCTAGACAATGCAAAGAAATGAGAATGAAAATATTTCACTTTGATGAAATATATATTAAGATAAGGAGAAAACGTTTATCATTCCCATATTCACAATGTCTCAAAATTTTATTAAACTCATCAATATCAAGATCTTCAAGAAATGAGCCAAGGAGACTGTACACCAATACAAAATTTAAGAATTCAAGACCAAAAAATATCAAAAACCATTCAATTTCACTACATCAAATG
>ML777566.1:1047615-1102574 GCA_009831015.1 Picea engelmannii | reverse complement strand
TTTCCAACCAGATTTTGGCATGGTTACAGATCTAACTAATGTACTAAATAAATATGAATCTGAGAACCGTCGATTCTTAGATGAATTAAAAATGAATATCATAACTTACTAATTCTAAGATAAGATGAATGACTATGGTCCTATGATTCAGATTTTAATCTACTTTAAACTAACCTATATCATGAGTAAACTAAAAGGATGAATACAGTGAAATATTTATATTACTTACGTAGAAAATGTTCATAATACAAGTAACATGAACGTATAACAATATGACTTGCTAGAATCAAGTAATTGATTAATCCTTAGAGGAAATTTCAACTTAAAATAGGTCTCCTAAAGAGAAATCAATAAAAATATAAAATAATTCCATGCAAACATTTAATATTACTATTTCACTTTTATCAAAGTTGCCCATGATTATTTCACCTTTTTCAAAGCTTCCCATGAAACAACCATAAAATAATAATAATAATAATAATAATAATAATATATATATATATATATATATATATATATTATTTTTTATTATATATATTAAATTTAGTTAAGTTTTTTATAGTATAATATATATTATTATTTAGTATATGTATTAAATTTAATTAATGTTGGTGATCATGAGTGTGTTAATGTATTAAAGGCACCTCAATAATACTATCTCTTATTTATTAAAAATATTGGAAAATTGGTTAGTATATTCATTTCTCTCAATATCCAGGACAATTTTGGGCAGCCTAGGGAACAATCGTGCTTAGGATAAACAAATTGTATTATTAAAAAATTCCACATATCTTCAAATTATATAATAAAAAATTACATAGGACATGCACCTCTTTTGATTTTTAGAATATTTTGATTGACTAATACATGATGACATGGAATTTGTATTAGGGTTGGTAGGACCATTTTTCAACCAAATTTCCCCTAAATTAATTTCATCACACCACCACTGTACTCACTTTGAAAATCATGGTAACTCTGAAAATAAGAATATTAATTCAAAAATAATTTATAAACAAACATTCAGATACTACAGAAATAAACATGCATAAATTGAATAATCACATTCATACATATTAACACCACAATATTCAAAATTGTATTGAGGTTCAAATTCACATGCAGTAAAAATATTGTCATGTTACATCCGGAAACTAAAATCCCTTTATTATGGAAAATCCTCCTTTTTATAATGCAAAGCGATTATTTAAATTCTAATTTTTCAATTATGAAACCCAGTCCATTTTTCAAGATGAATCTTCATGTTCTAAATTGGAAAAACAGAAAACGATAGCACTGGAAGGAGTCATTCGGGTACAATTATGGAATTTGATTATCATGAGCTAATCTTCCCCCTGCATCTAATCATGATATTATTCCCAGAGGGAATAATTTTTCATGATTTCCTCAATCTTTTTCGATTGTAATTTCTTCATGATTAGCTCTCCACTGTAGAATTTTTTGGGCACTTATTGATGTAACTCCTTTGTTTAATTTTTAACAAAGTGTTGTATTTTGTTATTGACATGGGTAGGTCTTAATGGGTGTTCATGTAAATATTCCTTTTCAGTGTGATTTAAAATTTGTATGATTACATGGCTGATTTATTTGTGTTCTTCCACCTCAACAATTATTGAGATGGAAGGTGTTTCTTCATAAGTAGGGGGAATTGGTTGCATTATGATTTATTCCATGAGATAGTTTGAGCTATTCCATAGTATTATGCATGCATCAGCTGCTACATTTTGGGCGATCTTTACATTCTTGAAAATGATTTTACAAGTGTCGAAGAATATATGATATCATAGTCTTTCTCTATCAAAGTATACCAACAACATAGTGGGGGGAGTCTTGGACATATCTTGCCAAATGAGCATCTTCTCTAAATCCTCACAGGATTCCTGATACCTTCCTTCAATTTCTACCAATTTATCTTGTAGCTTGAGTTGTTCTTCTCGACTAGTTTGTATGTTACCAAGTATATTGAAGAATTCTTTCTTCTCAGTTGCACAACTCTCATTTATCTCTAATGCCTCGATTTGATAGTATCTACAATAAACATAAATGTCATGTTTTCCTCCATGCCTATTTTTATCTTTTATCTTTCTACTTCTAATTCTTTGTTATGGGTGTCCAATTGAGTCTTGATCAATATTTCTAAATCTTCATTCATCTGAACTCTCTGTTCTTGTAGGGATTTGTTCATATTTTATTTATTTAGAGTGTTATTTACTCTTGCAACATTCTCAAACTCTAAAGTGAGCATGCCTTTAAGATCTCTTAATTCTGTCTCTAGCTATGTCACCCTGGCTTTGGCACTGTTTAGGGAACTTACTTCGAGGATGGACAAGGTATTTAGTATTGCAAAATCATGGATGGTAGAGGTTGCTTGAACAACATTCTTTTTAGGATCAGACCATGTCTTCAATTCTAATATTCTCCCTAAATACGACTTAGATTTGGTGTATTCTCTGATTTTCCTTTTAATCAATATGTTCTCAATACTGCTCATTTTATTGTCATAATATTAGTCTACAATAGAAACCATTGTTCCCTAAAAATTTAAGGATTGAGAAGAAAAAGAAGGATTCCCCATAATAACATTGAGAGGAGTGTAGTCTTGAGGTTGCATGTTCACAATACCCAAATTGGGTGTAGATGGCATTTTTCAATACTCAAATCCTACAATTGTTGTTGTTTTAAGATCTCATTTACCTTTTTCTTAGCCTCGACTTCTTCAGCTTCCTGTTTGGCTTTGGATTTGTCAGCTAATCTCTTGCCCTCTGCCTCATCGACTAATTTCTTTTCCTTGCATTATTCAACTTTCTTCATTTGAAGTGTTGCTTGTTTTTCCTTAAGTTCATTTTCTTTTCTGATTCTTTCCTCCTCGGATGTCCTTCTTTGATATTATTCTTCATCTTGCAGTCACTTATGTTCCAACTTTTCCTCTTTTATATATTTTTCTTTCTCTTTAACTTTTATTTCAACTTGTTCCTGTTGGAGAAATACATAGAACTATTCGATTTTTACTCTCTTCATTTCCTCTTGTTCATATTCATTCTCCTTCCTTGCAACATCATTGGGTAATTTTTGTAGGGATTCTTCATACCATAGTATTCCTTTAAATTTTTCTTAGTCAAAATCAACTATATGGATGTTGGAGTGGGTGAGCCCAATAGATCTGACATGACCGACTTCAAGCTCATGGGGGTCATGGCCTTTAGGCTCTCCTAGGCATAGGTGTATCTCTTGCAACATTTATGCCTCCTTTATTTCATGTGGGTTGTTGGAAATGGTGAAATTACCTATGTGGATTGGGAAAACAGGCTAGAGAGTTTTGGTTCTAATTAGGAGCAATGAGGTGACCTCTGACCCCATGGTTTGGTAAGCAATATCTCTCATTAAAAGATGTTCTAGGAAAAAGTAGGGTGAATGTTGAGGGGCTCCAGTGGTGGTTCACCCTAATATATGAATATTATTTACATAGGAACCAATCATCTATCCCCTTCATACAAGTCCTATATTCAAAAAAATCCTATGTCTTGGAAAACCAAAAAGAATAAAGTGTAGAGGGGTGAGGAAAAGATTACACATGTCATAAAAATATCTCTTGGAATTAATGCTATAGATATGAAAGAAGTACTCATGAATGGAGGATTAGTTTTGGTCCCAGTTCCACCCGAGGTTAGGAATTTGCATGGAGGAACAAATAGAATCAATTAGGTAGGATTCCATGTAAAAACATGGTTTTTTCATACACGAGATGTTCTTCATATGGATACAAATGCTTAAGGCTAAGATATATTCCTAGTTGAACACTTGTCCTATTTTGATGATGGTATGTGCTAGTGGTAGCCATTGGTTTGGAAGTGTGTGATTTTATCTTCACCATAAATCCAACATAGCATGGATACTAGTGGGTGGGAACCAACTTTTGTCCTTGTTTGAGGGCCTTTTCTTCATCGTCCCACCAATGTTTCATAATTAGCTTCATTGTTCCCTTGTTTCCTTGAGAGACACCTTTTAGGAATGGTTCATTAAGAGTGTAGGTGGGAGTGGGCATATGGTATCTCAAATTGATATCTTCAGGGCTTAGGGAGGCCACACACTTCCCCTTCTTTCTCATGGTGGTTTTGGTGCTTGTGTTGAATTTCTTGAAGTACCATTGCATGGCCTCATTGTATGGGAGAAGAGTTGTCTAGGAAACAACCAGATGAATGCCACTTATTTATATGTTCCTATATATGTATTTATTCTCTTCCTCTATAGTAAAATCACTCAAGCTGAAAATCCTATAGATCGCCTCATATGTAGGACTGTGGTCTACCATTGTCAGGGTAGTGTCTATGACCAATGCCTCAATCGGGTGAGACAATGTTTCAGGCATGGAGGATGACTAGAAATAAATAGATCCCTTTGGCCTTATAGGATTTTGTCTCTCCATGATAGGAGGTTGATTAATCTTACATCATCAGATTAATAATCGAATTAAGCTATCCAAAAATAATATGGTAAACATGAAAAGACCATATATTAAATAGTAAAATGAAGTACCTATAATTGAGCCAAGGAAATGGTCACACAGTACACTTAGAGAATAAAATAAGAATGACATTTGAAGACTTTTGGAAGAATATTGGTTGTAAAAAGAGGGTTTATAGCCATTAAGTGGTATGCAAATGCCTATAAATATGCCATAAATTGACTATGTAAGAAAGTTGTTACTAAATCTAGCCTCAATCCCCATCATTAAATCTAATTAAGAGAGGTAGTTTCCCAAATATATGTATCAAATTCTACTGGGGTTTTGAATTCGAAAAGATAACCATCGGAGTCATAGGATTGTAGTAGGAAAACTAGAGGATCAGTTTGAGCTCTTACGAGAGGGGTATCAAAATCATATTCCCATTTTATCTAGAAATGCATGTCGATCTAACATGTGTGCAACATTGTGGGGAAGGTGGGACCTATGATATTTGAGGCATTGAAAGTCGTTGAGGTAAGGTTTAAATCAAATTCCAAAGAAATGACATCTAAGGAATATTCCCTTGTCCTAGAAAGATGTTCCAAACATGAAGTTGAAAGGCTCAAAAAGACGTTGTCAAAGTGTGGGTTTCAGAGTTTGAAAGGATGACCAATTGAACTCTGACATAGATGGTATTGAAGGAATATTACTTTCATACCTTAGGTAGTGAAGGGTCCTGAATGAAATAAAAATATAACTCATTCAAGATCCACAAACGGGAAAAAGGGTCAGTCTTAATATGCCACTTAGTGAGGTCACAACAACAGTTTGTATCGACTCCGGGGTTTTGAGTACATGTTGGATTTGAATATATCCATATATAGGATGCCACATAAGGAGTGAAATTTATGTGTCAAAGGTATCGTAGAGTGATCATCGGAGTCCTAAGTGATGTGTGGATATAAATACGTCTACGAAGGAGATTATGAAATACCTCGTTCTGATGAGAACATCGAAAACGTTTCTTTCAGAATGAAGGATAGTGTGAATCTTGTTATGAATCCATCAAGACTTAGAATTAAAGTGAGAGAGAGTGAGAGATCTATCATTCTGACTAAGTAAAACAAGGAATATTTTCTTTCTATGAGAGGAAGGAATGATAAAATTTTGGTGGAAGGGTTAAAGACTGCAATATCAAGAGAAGTATTTATGACTAGTCCTATTGGCTGCTATTCATGAAGAATCCATAGATTATATAAGTGATAGAAAAAATATTCTCCATTCTCATACCTTCCTAGTGAAGTAGAATTGTATGCCTTGTAAGGAAAAATTAATAATATAAGGGGGCCCATTTAAAATAAAATGGGTTGTTGTGGGAGGTGAGACACAACACATGGTAACTTACTAGGACTAACTAGTTACCTATCGGCTTAAAAGAAAGTGACTTCAACCAACTCAATGGGGATTTTACCTTTAGACCATTCATACAATATATAGATTGAGGACCCCACATCAATCAACCTGACGACAAGATAGAAGGAATCATGTTACCAGTGATCTTCCAGATAATTATGGTGAGGATTAATGGGTATTTATTTTATGCATCCATAGAGAAACATTGACAGAAACACCACAAAGGAGTGCTTATTGACTTTTATAGACTAAAGTGTTTTCCTAATCTCTCTTTCATGGCATTGCTTCACTAAAAATGAGCATATTTAGCCCCAACGAAGATGCCATGGTATCATACAAGAAGGGCCCCACTTCTAGCGAGTGTCCATAGCACCGACGAGTTTACTTGTACTTCCCAAAATTTTAGTATCATTTTCAACTTCCTTATGCTTATTCTTTTTTGCATTCACATTTTAGATATATAATTTATGTATTTATTTTTCAACATAGGTGGAGGTAAATAGGAATTGGGGTGATACAAGAATTATTTTTATATACCAGTCTCAGTCGGTAGTTTAATCTCATGGGTCCATAAACATGAATCACATATGCATTTAAAATTAGGAGTATCCAAGGCATAATCACTTGAATTATGTATAAGACATTGAATTCAAGAAATTTCTAAAAACTTGAGTGGAACATAGGCATTTCATGAGAGTGGTCACATAAGTAGAGATAATTTATGGAAACCATCAAAAGGTGATGATTTTATAGGTTAGAAGCTTTCTCTTGGCACATGTTAACAAGTTCCTCTTTTATGTACCATTATCACATCAAGATAAATGTTGATCCCAAGGAAACTCGATCACTTCAATATAAAAAGGAATTCTCAGAACAATAAAATTAAATGAGTAAAACAATCTTGGGTTCTTGTTGTGAAGGGAAAGGTTGGTCCAAAGCAACGAATAGAAAATTATTCTAAACTAAAAAGTGAAAAAGCAAGAGGAAAATTGAAACAAGTATGGGAAAAATAAAACTAGGAGAAAAAGGAAGGTCTATTAGGGAAAAAATAATAGAACATGGGAAAATAAAACAAAGAAAAACTTACTATGTACAAGGCTACATCACCATTTGTGATTAGTAGAAATAATTTTTGAGGATTTTTCCATTGGCAGGGAGATCCTCCTCATCTCCCTCCAATGTTTTAAGTCTTAAAGTCCCAGGACTTACTTTTTGGTGAATCAGATAGGGTCCTAGCCACAATTTTTGTAATTTAGTGTGTTTTACCTTTTGTTCATTAGATTTGTCCCATTAGAGAATGAGGTCTCCCTCCTGAAAATATTTGTTACCCACAGTTGACTTGTCAAACTATTTTTTTATTATTTCTTGATGGTGTGTTTGGGTCATTTTACCTTTTTCGATTTCTTCTTCTAGTTTTAACAACATGTTTAATCTCTCCTACATTAATGGGAAAGCCTCGTCTTGGGAATATTGGGCCACTTGCAAGGCAGGTAGGAAAGTATGGATAGTAACAGTGGATTCTTTTCCATAGACCAAGAAGAAAGGGGATTTACCAATACTTGACTTGGGATTCACTCTGTCATCCCATAAGGAGTTTTGAAGGGCGAGGTGCCAATTTCTTTGATGATTGTTGACAGTTTTATTGAGAATTTTATTGAGGTTCTTATTAGTTGACTATGCCAAACCATTTCATTGTGGGTAGTAAGTAGATAAAAAATTAACCTTAATACTCCATTCCAAATCAAATTTATTCAATTTAAGAGAAATAAAATATTTGGCATTATCAAATACTAATGATTCAAGAATTTCAAACCTAGTGATAATATGAGATTCAAGGAACAAATTCACCTAGTTTTCATTAATATTACTCAATGGAATTTATTCACTCTGTTAGCACTGAGAGTCACCCTCAGATTGTGGGAGGATAAGTCAAGTACCCATAAGAGTTTTTGGTGGATGTTGGTTTTATATGAGTGGAGGTCAATGGAAAAAACTCAATATATGAATGATGTTTCAACACAGAATTGGACAAGAAATGCATAGGGAAGTGAGGGCCACATTAACTTCAGTCAGTGAATTGAGTTTAAGTGTGAGCAGAGAGAAGACATAGTGATAAAGGTGAACAAGAATGCTATGGGAATCAGGCTTTAAGTAGCTTGGAGAATAAAAACTCAGACCCAAGATCACTCTTATGTCCAGGTTTCAGACACTAAGATATGTCCAAACAACATAGTCATAACAGTACGATGATAAAACCTACATCACATTGTTGCTACTACAACTCGATTGGATCCTCCATGCCCGAGCCATTCAGTGTAAGAGGGAAAAGGATAAAAATGGATATGACTAAAACTGGTCATGATACCGCTGAAATCAAACCTACATTACAACAACATAACAACCCTCGACTCGATCCTCAACGCCTGAGTGTTTTAGCACAGTTTTTACACAAAGATGAAAGAGGTTGACTTCTCTTAATCTGAAAGTCTCAAATTTGATACATAACCAGAGAATAGTTCTGGCATGAAAAAAATTACATAATAGGGAGCTTTATTCAACTAGTTGACCACCATAACAAAATATCAAAAGTAACTATTTAACTCAGAACAATTCGCCACTCCCAGGAGTTTGATCTGGCCACCTTAGTCAAATATTTGCATCGACGAGTTCCTTTTTCACACTGGATGTGTATCCTTCTGTTAGACACGATCTCAGAGAAGCGTGAGTTGGCAGGAAAATCTGCTTGCAGGGGTACTATAGGCTGACAGTTTGCTGCCACGGTCAATCCTCTCCAAATTTCCATTTATGGGTGATATGAGGTTTCAACTACCATAGACATAATCGAGCCACTGTATTCAAGGATTTCCCTCAGATTCTTCTCTGTCACACAATGTATACATTCTCCTGTCAAACTGCCCATGTAGTTCTCTGTTAGACGCGAGCTGAGATCAGTGTGGGCTTGTAGGAAACTGCTAGGCGGGCATGGGTGAAGACAACAATGATTTTGCAAGGTGTTTGGTGAAAAATCCCATGGTACAACAAGTGAACGATGGCCATGTGGAAGGATGTGGATGGTGGTAACTGGAAATGAGTGAGTGCAAGTATCCGAGAGATGAGGTGCAAAGGAGTGAAGGTGATGTGGCGAGGAGAGAAGACATGGTAGTTTAGGGGGTAAATGACAATGGTAGTGGATATGGCATGGAGCGCAAGTGAAACAGGTGTCTACAGGTGAGAGGGAGATAAGTAAAGTTGAAAAGGAAAATTTAAAGGGCGAGCAACGATGTGAGTGGAGGATAGATGTCATCGGGAGCGCGGGCAGTATTGGGACTTGGTCTGGCGGTTAGCTCGAAGGGGGGGTAGGTAGTAAGTGGAAAATACCAGGGGGGGGTCTGGTTTTCTATACAGGTGACACATCATGGGAGGATCACGCCAGAGAACCACCAACTCAGACCCCCCCATTGTTAAAGGCAGAAATGTCGGGGGGGTCTGATATTGGATGTCAACCATAGATCTGAGCGCTCCTTGCTGAATCGTATATCTGAGCATGCCCTTTAGCCACAATATACCAAAGAATCAAATCACCCAAGAACTTAGGATAAAATCATAAAGTGGGTCGTGAAATAACACCTTTCCCTCGTTTCTTCACCAAGTGGTTATTTCCTAAGGAAACAACATCAATTCATCAAAAATTCCTTATGCTAACATAGGCTCCATGGGGGATAGAGACCCCCTTGCGAGGCTCTAAGAAATCTAGTAGATTAAGTTCCTTATCCACTAGGTTGTGGAGTCAATTATTAAAACAAAAGGGAGAATGATATTTAGAATGACGTGAAATCCACTCATGGTTCAAAAAATAATTTTTTTAGAAAATGCCCATTTACAGGGCCACCAAAAACTTCGGTCTCCTCCAAATTATACAGCCTATAAGTATTATTTGAATATACCTCATAAATTTTGAAGGGACCGATCCACAAGGCTTCAAATTTACCGTTCTTGCCTTTGTCTTGCTTGGGTGCATCCCATTTGAGTACTAGATTTCCCAGCTGGAAATACTCTTTGCTTACCTTCTTGTCAAAGGCTTGCTTTATCTTTTGTTGATGGTCATGTGCTTTATCCAGTAGTTTATCCCTAGTCTGATGCACTTCTACTAGTTGTTGTATTATTTTGATCATATCCTCAGATTCTCCTTGGTAGTATTGGAGGAATTTTTCCACAGGCAAGGCAAGATGAGAAGGAAAGATGGCCTCGACTCCATACACAAGATGAAAAGGAGAGACACCAAGAGACCTATTTGTTGTCACTCTATCAAACCACAAATAAAGTTTGATCTTTGAATCCCATGCTTTCTTATTGTCCTCTAATAATATTTTGATGATCTTTATAAGGATTTTGTTAAAGGACTCTGCCAGTCCATTCCCTTGGGGGTAGTAAGGAGTAGAGTGAATCAATGTGATTCCAAACTATTCACAAAAATGGATCAATGGTTCAACCTTGAAAGGTGCAACATTATCAGTGACAATTTTGTTCGAACAACCAAATCTTGCCATAATATCCTCAAGAAAACCAATGATTACTTTGTGGTAATCATTCCTTGTGGGGATGGATTTTATCCATTTATTAAAGTAATCTATGGCAGTCAAGATCCAGCTATGTTAACCACCTGAAGTGGGAAGGATTTCCCCAATAAAATATAGACCCCACTGCTGAAAGGGTCCTAAAGCTACCACATGATTCAATGGAAAAGACTTGAGTTGCTACTTTCCAGAGAAATTTTGACACTTAACACAAGCCCTAATCTCCGCACAAACATTGGTGAATAGACTAGGCTAGAAATACCCAGCCCTAAGAATCTTATAGGGTGTAGTTCTCCAGAAGTGATGTCCCCCACACAAATTGTCATGAAAATCAGACAATCTTTTGGGCCTCCTGTGGGTCCAAACATCTCAAAATCACTCCCAGAGGGTCTTTCCAATACAATACTTGA
Organism: Picea engelmannii; assembly: GCA_009831015.1. NCBI lineage: Eukaryota > Viridiplantae > Streptophyta > Pinopsida > Pinales > Pinaceae > Picea > Picea engelmannii. The sequence goes on along the minus strand of ML777566.1, from coordinate 1,091,712 downwards.
TCAATAAGAAAATATTTAATTGATTTGAGTTTTAAATCCCTTACCTTGTTCTTGTCGATACCATCAGGAGGCCACAACTTTTGTAGAAAAAATGTAATGTCCTTGTACCAAGTACATTCTGCCAATGGAGGGATGACTTGAGGACCTTTACTAGACAACTCAACTTGCTGATTTTATGAGCAAGTGTGGATGAAATTAACCCCCAAATATTTTCAATTATATTCATCCAACAACCTAGCTAAACCTTGGCCTTTAACCAATTTGGTGGGATTTATTTCAAGATCAAATTCAAGGATTTTGGCAATCCATTTGTTCCTTCCTCCATCTATTTCAAGATGAATCAGAATCTCCTTCATAGAGGTTGAAGGGACATATGCAATGAATCTTGAATGCGGAACATAGACCCTGAAAGACTTCAGGGATTTAACCAAAGCATAGGCCTTCTTTTCCATGATGTCATATTTTATTTCAGCATCTCTCAAGGCCCTACTGAAAAAGGCAATGGACTTCTCTAACCCTTCAACATTCTTTTACAATAAAACAAATGCTACTGTGTCAATTGAAGAAAAGGAAAAAAATAAAAAAAATCCTTGGAGTAGTCAGGACTGGTGAGCACAGGTACATCAGTTAAGGCCTTGTTTATATGATCAAGAGAACTACAAGATTCAACAGTCCATTTGATTTCATTTCCTTTCCTCAACATGGTTGTAATATACTTTACCAATTCAACAAAATTAGAAACAAAGCTCCTTACAAAATTAATTTTACCCAAGAAAGATTGAACCTCTTTCTTGGATATAGGGAGTGGTAAGGTTTGGATATATTATACCATGCTTGAATCAATCCTTACCCCCTCATCTAATACTATGTGTCCCAATAATTTTCCCTCCTTCATGGAAAACAATGATTTTTGGGGGATTTAAAGAGAGACCAAATTTTCTACATTTCAAAAAGACCCTCTTCAATTGATCATAATGTTCTTTATCAGATTGTGATAACATTTTTATGTCATCCAAATAGATGACTACAAACTTGTCCTTCTCTCCAATAAAGGCTATGTACATGGCTCACTGAAAGGTTTCCCATGCATTCATCAATCTGAAGGGAATCTTAGTGTACATGAACATACCCCAAGGAGTAGTGAAGGTTGTCTTCTCTCTGTCTTCAAGAAAGACAAATATCTTATTGTAGCTAGAAAATACATCAATCATAGACATCCTAGAAGCACCTGTCACCCTCTATAATATTTGCTTCATCTTTGGCAAGGGGTAATTATCCTTCTTAGAGCTTTTGTTCAGGTTCTGGAAATCAACACAAAGTCTGATTTCTCCATTATTCTTTCTCACTGGGACCAAGTTGGCCACCCACTCAGAATACCTCAAAGGAATGATAATCTTGGCATCCAAAATCTTTCTTACCTCTTTCTCCATAATAGGTAGCATCATAGGATTTATTTTTCTCAATTTCTACCTAAATGGTTTGGTCTCCTCCTTCAATGGGATATTATGCTCAATGATACTTGTGTCGTATGTTCTAAGATATTCATATGTCCAAGAAAACACATAAAAAAACTCCTTTAACAACTCAACATACTTAGGCCTTTGTTCCCTTGACAAGATTCTTAACAACTTGACAAATTTTGGATCCTCCTTTGTACCAATATTGCACTCAGCTATATCAACATCATCAGTTGAACCTTTAATATTCACTGCCACATCATTCCTATCAAATAGTATTTCCAAATGAACTATTCCCTTTGGAATATTATTTCTAGGAAACTGAACAATATGATGATTAGGAATTTTGTTCAGAAAAACTTTAGCATGAGGATTACTTTCAAAATCTTGATCTTGATCAATATGTAATGGAGAAAACTCATCAGCAGTCTCAAGGAATATTTTGATCTCAATATCATCCTCAAACACTTTCCAATGCTTGACATTGTCAGGTATAGAGATTCTATATTTCACTTCTACCTCATACTTGAATTTAGGTGGAAGAGGGACTTTGAAATTTCTTGCTGAAACAACTAAATAATCAACCATGGCATTCTCTTCTCTTGGAATAAATGAAATGTTGAAAGATAAGAAAAAATTGTCAACTAGGTCCCACACTTCATTTCTATAAGTTCTTAGCCTAGGGTGCTTAGCTTGATAAATATTTTTCATCTGATAGACAACTTATTCAACATCCCCAAACAATGATATCTCTTCAATCCCCATGTCTTTTGTACCCCTCAAACTCAAAACTAGAGCTTCATACTCTACCACATTATTGGTAATTTCAAATTATAACTTGTAGGACAAAGATATAGTATCTTGAGTAGGTGAAATGAAGAGCACTCCAACACCAACACCTTCCCTAGAAGAGGCTACGTCAAAGAACATCTTCCAAATAGAGGTGATTGGAGGAGAATATTCACAAGAAGTAATGAATTTTTTTCTGATTTCATGAGGGGGTTCATGAGCATCAATGACTTGCAATATACTGTATCCCAAATCTATATCAAGTGAAAAAATAGGATGGTTGGAGGGGTTTGCTTTGTCACTAATAACGTAGGTCAACTGAGCTTCCCTGTAAAGTCTTTTATGCTCCCCCCCAAACATAGAAATGGTAGCATATGTGAGGTCCATTTGCAAGGTTCCCCCAAGTCATTTTATCCAAGATATCGAAAAGAGAATGCCAAACTTGGGGGGAACATCAGCCACCATGATATCCATGACCACACTTTTCATGGGCAACTGAAACAGGGTCACAACCAGATCTTTGATGACCCCAAGACACTTCACTTTCCTAGAGTAAAAATAATATAAGTCATGTTAGTTTTTTTTTATTTCTAATCCAAGTTCATCCATGACATCTTTGGGCATGAGATTATGAGATGCCCTTGTGTCCATCAAACAATTATGCAACACCTTATCATGTATGTTCAATGATGTATAGAAGGGAGGGGAGGACTCATATCTATATTCTATCAAAGGACCTAAGATGATTGTTGGCTTTTCATCTTGAAGATTTATTGAATCAGTGGAAATTGAGGAAGGTTCGGGCTGCAACATTTTGGAAAGATAATTTTTTAATTCTACATTTTTTATCAACTCCAAAAAAGGTACAGGGATCTTGATTTTTTGGATCTCACTTTCAAAGCTAAAGGAAGAAGAAGATTTCATAATCTCCTTGACTTTAGGGGCAGGGAGTTTGACCACTGGTGGGGGGTTCTGTTCCTTCTTCTCTTTGCTACTGTCAGTTACATCTTTAGCAGGCTTCTCTGCTCTGGTAGGCTGATCAGGAATGTCGTTCTTCCATTCTTTCTTTTTAGATATTAGATTATATCCACTAGGATTTTCTTTTTCCTTCTCTCACTTACTCAACTCATTTATTTGATTATTCATCAAGTATCCTTCATATGCATATTGGGTCAAGTGGGGGAATGAGGAGGTGTCTCCAAGACAATGGATTTGAGGATCAACCTCTTGTTCCTCTCCTTCTTCATCAGTAACAAGGTTTTTTTGGAGAGGGGATTGGATTTTTTTATCATCCCTATCTCTGTTTCTAGGATCTCTTGGAAGGATCTGAGGAGTATTAATGGGTCTTTTGAAGTTACCTCTATTATCAACATTTTGAGTGTTTATATAGGTCTGTTTTCCTCCAAGTTTTATCTTCTCCATATCAGCAGAAAGAGATTGTACTAATTTTGTAAGATCATCAACTTGAGGATAGACAATAGAGGAATCAAAGGTTGAGGCTTCAACTCTATATTTTCTCTTGTCTCTATCATATTTTCCCCTAAGTTTGTCAGATTCTACTATGCTATATTCTACCTCCAAGGATGCATCTTACATATGAGATAAGGAGGAAGGTCGTCTTTCTTTCAGTAAAAGGAAAAACTTAGGGTCGAACACACTGGCATAGGTGATTTTGGCAGATATTTTTGTAGGATTTATCTCAACAGGAATCTTATTGTACATTTTTTTGAATCTTTTAGAGAATTGAGAGACAGACTCTCCCTCTTTCCTCTTTAGGGATCCAAATTCTGTGATATAATACAAAAAATCCTTCTTATCCCTCCACTACCTCAATAAAGCATCATGTAAAGCCTTAATCCCAACAATGGATCCAGGGGTCAGACCCTTAAACCATTTCCTAGCCTCACTATTGAGGCTCTAGACAAAGACTCTGATCCACACATCCTCATTTTCAATGTTTAGATTGGTTTCATAACTGTAGAAGGCAACAAGGTGTTCTTCAACAGTTATGTCTTCTTCTCCTGTGAATTTGGGCATGTATTTAAGGTAATCTCCAACAGGGACAAAATTCATTGGCTAAAGTAACATTAGAGGGGCATATCTTGTAGCCACTATGGAATCCATCCTATTTATTGGAGGGTTAGAACCTTCCATCGGATTGTGAACTAGAGGGGAAACAAGAGGGGATGGAGTTTAGGAAGGTGAGACCGGGATTGTGTTTATGGGAGAAAATGGAAATGACTGAATGTCAGGGGAAAAGGCTATAGGGCTCAAGGGAACAAAGTTTTCTCCTTCTGTAAATGATGTAATTTTAATAGGAGGAGGAGTAGTAAAGTATGGAGTCGGAAAGTCTTACAAGGCCCTGGGTCTAAACCATTATACAACTTCAGGGGAAATAGGGGTGTCAAATATTTCCAAACTGAGGCTAGGAGGGGAGAATTCAACAAGAAAACTCCCAAAATTTAAATTTCTGGACACTCCAATAGATGGTATAATCAGAGAATGAGAAGCAACTACTGGGGTTTTAACAGAAGGATTATGAAAATTACCAGAATCACCTGGCTCAAGAGATGAAGTACCTTCTCGAGGGGCATTTCCTTTTCTGATAATTTTCTCTGGGTCAGCTTCACGCGTTGCTAGAGGAAGATGTGGATTGGACCTCGTGTGTCTTCCTTTCAGAGCCACAACTGAAAAAATTGAGTCGAAACAGTGGAGTCTCCAGGTGCAAGTTGCAATCTTCAATGTACTGAGTTCTGAAGCACCTTCAGAATCAACAAGCTTTGTCGTTCGATCCTAGGGAAATGTCTCCAATTCATTCCTCGACAACGAAGCCAAGAATGTTAGCACTGAGATTCACCCTCATATTGTGGGAGGATAATCCCAATACCCATCAGAGTTTTTGGTGGATGTTGGTTTTATGTGAGTGGATGTCAATGGAAAAAAATCAAAATACGAATGATGTTTCAACACATAACTAGACAAGAAATGCACAGGGAAGTGAAGGCCACATTAACTTCAGTCATTGAATTGAGTTGAAGTGTGAGCAGAGGGAAGACATAGTGAGGAAGGTGAACAAGAATACTATGGGCATCAAGGTTTCAAGCATCTTGGAGAAGAAAAACTTAGACCCAATATAACTCTTAAGTCCAGGTCTCAGACATTGAGATATGTCCAAACAACACAGTCATAAAAGTATGATGATCAAACCTACATCACAGTGTTGCTACTATAAATCGACAGGATCCTCCATGCCTGAGCCATTCAGTGTAAAAGGGAAAAGGATAACAATGGAGATGACTAAAACTGGTCACGATACCATTGTAATAAAACATACATCACAACAACATAACAACCCTCTACTGGATCATCCATGCCCGAGTGTTTTAACACAGTTTTTATAGAGAGATGAAAGAGGTTGACTTCTCTTAATATGAAAGTCTCAAATTTGATACATAACTAGAGAATAGTTCTAGAATGAAAAACATTACAAAATAGGGATATTTTCTCAACCAGTTGACCACCATAACAAAATATCAAAACTAACTATTTAACTCAGAACAATTCTCCACTTTCAGGAGTGTGATCTAGCCACCTTAGTCAAAGATTTGCGTCAACGAGTTCCTTTTTTAGACTATATGTGTATCCTTTTGTTAGACACAATATCAGTGCATCGTGAGTTGGTAGGAAAATTTGATTGCAGGGGTACTATAGGCCGACAGTCTGCTTCCACGATCAGTCCTCTCTGGCTTTCCATTTATGCACGGGACAAGGTTTCAACTACTAGAGACGCGATTGAGCCACTGCATTCAAGGCTTTCCCTCATAGTATTCTCTGTCAGACAGTGTATGCAGTCTCATGTCAGACTGCCCATGTAGTTCTCTGTCAGATGCAAGCTCAAATCAGTTTGGGCTTTCAGGAAACTGTCAGGCGGATGTGGATGAAGAAAACAATGAGTTGGCAAGGTGTTTGGTGCAAAATCACATGGTACAATGAATGAATGATGGGCATGTGGAAGGATGTGGATGGTGGTAAATGGAAATGAGTGAGAGCAAGTATCTGGGAGATGAGGTACAAAGGTGCGAAGGTGATGGGGTGAGGAGAGAAGACGTGGTAGGTTAGGGGTAAATGACAATAGTAGTGGAGGTGACATGGAGCGCAATTGGAACATGTGTGGAGAGGTGAGAGGGAGAGAAGTAAAGCTGAAAAGGAAAAATTAAATGGTGAGCGGTGGTGTGAGTGGAGGATAGATGTCACTAGGAGTGCAGGCGGTATTGGGAGGTGGTATGGCGGTTATCTCGAGGGGTTGGGGGGTAGGCGGTAAGTGGAAAAGAGTCGGGGGGGGGCTCCAAATTGTTGTAGAGGTGACACGTCATGGGGGGTTGTGCCAAAAAAACCACCAACTCGGACCCCCCCCCACCGTTAAAGGCAGAAAGGTCGGGGGGGGTCTGATATTGGATGTCGACCATAGATCTGAATGCGCCTCACTCGACCATAGATCTAAGGGCGCCCTTTATCCGTAACACGCCAAAGCATCAAATCGCCAAAGAAATTAGGATAAAAGCATAAAGTGGGTTGTGAAATAACCCCTTGCCCTCATTTCTTCACCAAGGGGTTATTTCCTAAGGAAACAACATCAATTCATCAAAAATTCCTTGTGCTAACACACTCCATCTATTGAAATATTCAGTAGTGGTCATGATGTATGTGTGCAATTGGTAAGATTTAGTATTGATTACCCTGATGACGTCCAACCCTGATTGTTGAAAAGGGCCTTCGATGATAGCAAGTTGCAGGGGAAATGAAACTTTATTATCTCTCCTAGATGACTTTTGGAATTTATAGAATTTCCTTTCATATTGATCTAGTTGGATATCAGTGGCCACCCACTTCTTCCAACTAGATCACATACAGTTTTCCATTTTGGAATTTGTTTACAGTTTTCTAAGTGCCAAACTTCTAGGGGCACTTTGAGTCCCTAAATAACATTTTTTGGAATTTTGGGTGGATAGGGGTTACTAGAAACATCCCCGGACCCATAGAGGAAGTTGTACTTCTCAGATAGACCTTTTTGATGAGGTATCAAAATCCTAAAATAGAGATCGTATGAAAACGTTATGACCTTGGGAAGTTGATGTACCAACCTGCCCTATCGGGGCCCACATGAATTTTGGTGCTTCATCTCCTAGGGTTATGTTTTTGGATGTCTAGTATCTTTTGATTTCTTATGGATGATAAAAAGGCCCAAATGCCTCATTGAAATGTTCTCAGACGAATGTGCATAGAAACCACATCTCTTCTCAGATATTATCTACCACCATTCGAGCAAGATTGTTTTCATTCTGCATTTTACAGTTTCAACATATTTCTTTATTGAATATAAGTTAATTTCCATTGTATCTCTTTTACTATTGTTTGTATATCTATGTTAATTTTCTAGATATATCTTTCATTTTATTCTTCTCATAAATTTGGATCAGTGGTATCAAAGTGGTCTTCTCTTCATTTTTTTCTTTATTCATCTCTCCAACAAGGTCATGGTATAAGCAGTTAGGACTCAAACCAATTGATCCTTTGTAGGATCGGCCTTGCTGAACCTAATCGATTCCTATGGGAGAATAAAATAGAGATGATGGGGTAGGATATCCCTTTAAATTGTTTCTCAAGTGATCCCTTTCATGAAAAAGGAACAAGATGATGGATAAGTTTTTCAAAATCCTTCGATGATTTACAACAAGTGACATATCTTCCTCGAGCATTGGCGCCACCTCCTTCAAGGTACATATCAATTTTGATATTGCTATATTTGAAGGTGAAATAGATGCAGATGTTGTAGAAAAATGGTTAAACCTTCTAGAAGGGTATTTTTCTTTCCACAACTTTTTCGATAGAGAAAATATTACATTTTCATTCCTTAAGGTCATCCCCCATGTCAAATATTGGTGGGAGAATTTCTGTAAGAAAAAGGAAACATAAAGATCTACATTATTTTTTGTTTCACCCACTTAAGTTTCCTTCAGGCAGGCTATTAAGGAAAAATACTACCATGTTGGAAGTTATGACAACTTAGACACAAGATGGACCACACTATAATAAGAAAGGGACCAAACAATGTCAGAGTTCACCAATGTCTTCCATACCTTACACACCAATATAGGTATATAAGAATCTAAATGACATATAGTGATAAATTAATGCAACGGTTTTCATAGAAACATCAAAATAGAAATGGAGTTTTTTGAAATCTCGTCCTTGGGCACGACCTATTGATAAGTTGTCAAAATCGAGCACAAGATTAAATAGAAGATGTGGTAGTTTGGGTATCCAAACCCCTCATAGCAGAAGCAGGGCAAAGGAGACCCCAACCCATAGAAAAAAGGGTAGAGAAAGGATGGGCAACCTCAGGAAAATTTTAGGGACCTAACCCCTCACGTAACTAAAATAATATATTTTCATTTAGTAAAGGTCAATATTAATAAGGCCTAGAAATAAGGAAGAATAAGTCCAATGTAAGAAGACCTAATAGAATATTCCTCTTCTAGAAGGATATTCCTCTAGATCGTTCTTTTGATAGAAATATTTAGTATAAATAGGAGTTGAGGCTATGTGAACATTTGTCTTGGATATTATTGTAATAGCTCTGCTAGAGGTTGCCCCCTCGAAAAGGAAAGTGAACATTTCTCTCAGTAATCAAAGTTCTCTTTCTCGTGTTATTCTGGTATTATTCTGGTATTATTTTTGGTATTATTATGGTGTTGTTCTGTTTATATTGTTGTTCATCTTCCATTTCTAGATATTTATTTCAGTTCTGCATACTTTTTTATATCTAGAATATTACAAGTGGTATCAAAGAACCTTCCTCGGTTAAAAATTGTCGGTTAATTTTTTTTTCCAGGGTAGAGATGTATTATGATGTCCTTAATCTACAAAGATTTGTTGTTACATGAATAAACCCATGGTTGGGGATTCATACATGCAGGAAATACAAGTGGGACTTAAGCGCAAATTTGTTGGCCACCCTTGTAACCCTTGTTAGTACCCCTTCGAGTGGTAGTGCATTAGACAACACATGTATATGGATCAACCTAGATATGGATCGACCTGACTATTATAGTTCCACCGAGAAGAACTCTCAATAAGATACTCTCTAGTACCTGGGTAGTCGGGTAGTATGGCTAAGGGCACAGTCTAGCCTCCTTAGTTAGTGCCTTGAGATATTGGGTCGAGTAATACTGTTGGAACCTGTACGTATATCAAAGAGATATAGAACATGGAAAAACCTTGTATGTAGAACCCTTGAATACCTAACCATTGGGAAAGAAACAAAAATAGAACAAACAATATCTATTGCGGCGCAACTATGTCTCCTACATTCAAGTTGCAAAATTACTACACATTTCTTCCTGTTAAGAATTTGGGAATTTCATCATTGCAGTATTCTTCAAATTGGAATATAACTCCACAGGAATTAAAAAAAAAGTCTTGATCCTATTGGAACCGTTATTTGAGACTTATTCCATTGGATTTCTCTCTTCTCCCGTATCGTAGTCATACCTATCATTTTTTAGCAATGCTTTTGTCTTGTGGACCCAACCCATTTCCAACATCCTTATTTGGGATTTACCCCATTGGATTCAACTTGACTCCCTGATCATTGTGATACACTTCACCCATACCCCATTTTTTGTGTGGTTCCACCTACCCCTTTTCGTGTTACCTCGTCATCATGGTCCATACCCATAGCCAAGATTTGGAAGCTCGCTTCACTACCTTGCACTCTAATATCACATAAACCCAACAAGAAGTGTGACAACTCAGTGCCAATATTGTCACCATCAATCAGAGGATGCATTCTTCCATTTTCTCCTAAATTGCAGAACTCAAACAAGAGCTCAAACAAGACATTACTACCCATATTGAATATGTCACTACGATGATATGCGGCAAGCTGCATATCCCTGCAAATCTTTCCCTATCTGACCCACCTTTGCATACCGAGGTTGAAACTTCTTCTCATTCCCACAATTTTCAGCCCTATCACTTTTAGCGTGACCTATGCCTTATGTGTGTGGATGTGACCAAATTTCATGGATCAGATCCCACTAGCTGGGTAAATCAAATGGAACATCATTTCTCTTTGTATGGAATTACGAATCATTTGGCCAAAATCCGGTAAGGTATTCTCCATCTAGATCAAGAAAGTTGGCAATGGTGGCAATGGAAAAAAAATGCACACCAAGGGTATGTGGATTGGACACACTTTGTGGTAAATATTTATGAATGCTTTGACACTAAGACCAACCATTTATTCCATTTGACAAATTTTAAAATATATGGCATAGTGGAAGACTATATAGCTTCTTTTGAGGGATTGTCATTTCGTACAGAGGGAATCTCTGATGCTTTTCTCTGAGAATATTTTATCAGTGGCCTCGAGGATGAGATTCATGCTCATGTCCTCATGGGTCAACCTCAGAGTTGGGTGGACACTAATAAAATAGCTAAGGAAGCACAACAGGTTGTCTCTTCTCAAAACCACAAACCCTCCTTTATTCCTCGCACTAAACTAGTAACCACCACTCCTCCTTCTACTCCACTAAAGATCCAAAAATTGACCAGGGATGAAATGGATAAATGCCAACTCAAAGGCCTTTGTTATAATTGTGACGACAAATATTTTCCAGGACACAAGTGTAAGGAAAAAAATCTTTTTATGGCCATATCGGAGGATGTTCAGGCTCCCCTTGTGTCTGTGTCACTTGAACCCACTGACATAACCCCTCCCTCAGACCCTCCTGAAGTAGAACTGGTCATTTCCCTAAGTTCTTTCACTGGCTTCTCTGCTCCCCAAAAACTCAAGATAATTGGTTACATCAAGCATAGGAATCTCATCATTCTTGTTTATAGTGGAATAACACATAATTTTATTCATCATTGCATTTCCCAAGAAACTAATTGCTATATCTGTGCAGTTAATAACTTCAGAATCGTGATTTCCAATGCTGGGTCCATGAAATGTGGAGGGTGTTGTGAAAATTTGCGTCTCCAAATTGGTGAATACCACCTGGAATATCATATGTTTTCTATTGACATGGGAGGTTGTGACATTGTGTTGGGTTAAAAATGTCTAAGGACATTGGGTCCCATTCTCCTGGATTTTAAGGAATTAACCATGCAATTCGACCAGGAGGGCCAACAATATAAGTTCCAAGGCATCACCGCCAGTTCCCCAATAATCATTAGTTCCCATTGCATGGAAAATATGCTCAAAAAAGGTCATTTTGGAATTATTTCCCAACTCCATGCCATACAAGCAACTGAGACACCCTCGGTGTCGTAGGACCTCCAATCCATCCTCTCTAAACATCAAGTAGTTTTTTCCACTCCCCATGGAATTTCTCCTTCCCTTGGTTTTCATGATCATTACATTCCCCTTGTCTTAGGAATCCTTCCTCCCAATATCTGTCCCTATTGTAACCCCTTTTCCCAAAACAAAATAATTGAGAAAATTGTTCAAGACCTGGTCATCGCATGTGTTATTCGCCGTAGTACAAGCCCCTAATATTCACCTATGGTCATGGTCCTTAAGAAATAATGTTCTTAGTGCATGTGTCATTTTGGCACAAGGGAAAGCCTAGGTCTCAATTCTTCAACAACGCACCAAAAAAACTCTAACTACCGGCCCTTTCGGAAACACCTGCGAAGCAGAAAAAGTCTCACTCGAGGTAGAGGCAGGGTGGGTTACAGGGCTCAAGTTTCTGTAACCAAGATGGGAAACATATCTATGATTATAACACTTCGTATATTACTTAGGGATAACACACATTCATTCATTAGATTTATTCACATCATATATCAAACCCTAAGTACAAATTGACGCAGTAACAATGACAAAGTATACATCCCACTTAGCATCAGAAGTTAGATCTAACACATTCAACATAGAAAAAGCACTAAGCATTCATAGATATATCTATCATTCATGATAATCAGTGCACTAATCATATCTACAACATAAATTTCATCACACAAATCAAACCATCAACACATGATATATGTGGTTCACCCTAGTGTGGGGCTACGTCCACCAACTTATTCTTCTTCTTTGTTAGTCTTCAATCTCTTACATTCCTTTTCTCCTATGTACCAAGCCACAGATCCAAGCTTCACACTGGACATGTGATCTGTGTGTTGCACACGAGATCTACCTTCCAAAAATCAGGTCAAGTCACAGATCCAACTCCTCTATGAGGCACAGAGCCTTACATACACATTTTGTTGCAAAAAGCAACTCAAAACTACTTGCCTCTTGCACTTAGCTAGACACTACTTACTTCATTATTTCTACCTTACAATCTTTTATTATTTATACATTTACATTCCTTACAAAAATTCCTAATCATGGGTAACCCCATGGGATAAAATCCCATAACCCATTACATAAACCCTAATGAACCCCTTTCTAGGTCCCAAAAACAAGTGATATCCTGTGATCTCCGCTCTTCCTGGGTGCTCCATCTTCAAACAACCTATCGATGTCCAAAAATTGGTCAATCCTGACCAATGTTTCCTTAAAACTTGGTCGAGGTCCAACATGCCCCCAACACTCACCTATGACTCATCCCGAGTCACTCGGATCTGGGAAGTGCTCCTTCGAAGGCCTCGAGCTTAGCTTGACTTGCCTTGACTTATTTCTTCCCCTGAGCTTCCATCTCAGTGAACTCCTGGATCATTTTCTCTATAACAGGCCCTTCTAGGAGTTGTTCAATTATCGCAACCACTTGGTCTAGCTGTGAAAATTGTCCTTCAATCATAGGATTCCTCCTGCACTGGTTGTATCCTCTCTGTGACTTCCACGACTCTGCCCTAGATGGAAATAATATGATGTTGGGTCGTGCATTGTTCTTGTGATCTCTTCATTATCTCGACTACTGTGAGCAACTTCATCTATGCTTGAACTCTCAATGCCTGTTGTAGCTTCGCTTCCAACTTCCTAAGTTCTGGGTCTTTTGTGAGGCGTTCGTAGGTCATCACACTTTTGTTTCTTAGCTTCTTTCATTCTAAGGCAAGGACTTTGATCCTTTCCACTGCACACTTAGCGGCTTACTCCCTTTGGTCATGCACTTCATGCAAATTTCTAGGTACTTCTTGATACTCCAACTCCATTACCCTTGCTTGAATCTACTAGATGGCCTCAGTGAGCTTCATCACTTGAACCTCAACTACCTCATGTTCCTCTTGTGTTGAGCCTGGCATAGAGTAGAGTGATTTTCTCACCACTTCCTTGACTACAGTCTTCTCTATGAGAAACTAGTATTTTTCCCTCTGTATCTTCACTTTGTCCTCCTTGAGCATAGCCCGAAACTCATCCCTCTCATTCTCATAAGCGATTGAAAAGTACTGCACAACTCACAATTTCTCCAAGATATCCTCTCTTTATTTCTTCAGGGATTCTATATCTTGCTCCCTTTCTTCTTGGACTCACTAAAGCCAAGCCTCTATTGCATCTACTAATCTTCGAAGTTGGGATGGTTCATCCCCCAACTCTGCAGTCTCTGACGAGGAGGGCGCAATAGGTATTGTGCAGCTAACTTGAATAGCTCATTGTATCTCCTTCAGCTCCTTCTCAAATATTACATACAAATCTTCTTTCTTCATGCCATATCTTTGTAATATGTCCTCAGACACATCCTCCATCACTCCGCAAACTAGACCTATGTCATCCTTCGTGAGCATAGCCTCTAGCTAGGGTTTACTGGCGCGGTTCTTCTTTCTTGCTAAAGGTTTCTATGGAGAAACGTTCCTCTTATTTGATGTTTATGTCTTTATAGGGGAGTCCTTTGGTGGTGTAGCCTCACCTTCTCCTTGCTTTTCTACTTCTTCCCCTCTTCCTTGATTTACCTTGTCTCCTCCTCCTCCGGCGGGTGAGTCATGTCTACTTTCTTTTGATGTGATTTTGTTCTCATCAGTTTATATGTTTTGGACTTCCTCCTTTTTCTTTTTACTCTTCATGTTAGTCTGTCCAACCTGATCAGCCCAAGTGACCAAGGGGCTTCCTATGATGTCAGGGTCAGAGAGTTCTGCATCATCAACCAGTACAAGGAACTTTGTCAGCCACTCCTTCATGATTTGTTCCATATCCCTGTCTGTCATCTTATAATAGGACTGTAATTTCTCCTTTCTCTCATCCCTGCACGCAATGACATAAATGAAGTGTCGATCTGCGTGGAACTTAGCCAACAGTCTGTATTGGTGCAATGTTCACGGAGTCATGTGTGGGAATGACTCAATAGAAACCTTCAGCTGGTGATAGTAGGCGTGGAACACTGCTTTCGACTGCCACTGCTTTGACATGTAATTCGTGTACCATAGAGTCGATAACTTCGCGGCCAATGGCTCCAAAGGTTCAATCTCTGGGAAGGCATTTCCTTCCGACATTTTCCAAGAGACAAATGTGATCAACACAAGAAACCAACTGAAATGGAACTTGTATCCATGGTCCTGTGCTTCATGACTGTATTTATTGAGCTCATTGACGAGGTAGCTCACCCAATTTATTTGAATATCCTCCATGCATTTCCCTACAAGGTCCACCACGAACCCGATGACATGCATGGGGTGGTTCTTTCTAACGATATTTCTAACTATGACATGACAATATAGGCGCACTACGCCATCTTGGATGGAGGTTACCTTGTAGCCTCGATTTCCCTTCTCAACTTCGTCATATGCTTCATTAATGCACTTTGCTAGGGAGTGATTTGAGGTCTTCCTTGGGTAGAACTGCTGACGGTCGGGTCCCTGCATGCTCAGTCCTGTGATCAATTGGATTGACGTTGGATCCACAATAATGCACCTATCAATCCACATGTATCCTCCATGATAGCATGACAAGAGGAGTTTAATGCAAGTGTTAATCTCCTGATGTCGGCCAAAGTGAGGGATATTCATGACATTAAATATCGTGGACTGCACGATCTCCTTAATCCAGGACTAGGAGACGATGCGAGGCTTATTTCCAGTCGTCTTCATCAAATATCTGTGAGGCGCAACCATCACGTAGTTCTTTTTGTCACCAAGGTCGAAATCAATGTTCTTCAATGCTGGGATCTGTCCCAACTGGCTTCCCTCTACGTGTATCCCTTTCGAGATGTACATGGTGATCAATGTATACTCGAAGTCCCATGGAATTATATCTCAGTTAACCATGCCTTCCAAAACTGGGATGTAATCAGGTAAGATCGATGGGATCTGCTTTGCGTTAGCCATATCGTCGCGATGCTTACTTCTCTTCTCAGTCACAAGGTTAGTACCGACCGAACATCATCTAGTTGAGGGGGAAGCCTGCAGTCCCTTGGTCGATGACACTTGTATTCCCTCAGACATGGCTTTATCAACCATAAAATTCTTCAAAACCTTTTTGACATATTTCTCCAGCTTGGTGTGCTGGGTCGAAATTCTCACTATTAACAAATAATTCGGGGTAGGTAAATGGATAATGGGGTAAACAACATATGGAAAGGTCCAATAGCACAGATCGACACACACAATCACTTCTTTGTTCAGATAATCATGGGTAGCAAAAATTGGTCCCGATGTAGCATCCGACGGGTTAAATAAGTGAGCGTCATAACATATTCCTCCAATGGACAAGAATGCCTCCATTAATGTGAATATTTTCATTAGGGCACGGTCTCAAAATCCCAAATGTGGTCTAGTCACCATAAATGTGTTTCCTATACATTCTGGGGAATTGTTCTAATGGTTGGGGTGCATCGAACGATCATATATCTTTGCCAAGGCAAAGTCCCATTCTGCATGGTTATGTTGTTCCGACAAGGTTCAGAGCCTACAAGTATGCCTCCTGTGAATTCTTCTCTGTCACTTCTTGTAATGTTTCTAACTTGTATTTATTATCACTGATCTTCCTTGCCTTCTTTCCTGTGATTGGAGTCCCTCCAATTGTTTCTGGATTTATTTTTCCATTCCTATTCTTATCTTTTTATAGTGTAGTAGCTTCATGCTGTTGATGTTCTTTCGTAGGGTTAAAAGGTAATACCTCTTCTCTTATTAAATCTAGGGTGGGTATTCTTCTTTCTTGGATGGATAGGTCCCTCAAACCTTCTTACGTTCTTTTAACCTCGATAGCTAATTCTCTTGTGTTTTGTTGCTTTGATTCAACTTCTCATTCTTCCATCAGAGGCTCTATTCTTCTAGCTATGGAATCCCTTAGTTCTTTATTTTTATTTTTTGTAGATTCTTCCTCTGCTTTCCTTCTGATCTGATCCTTCTTGATCCATGTCTTTCCTAACAAAAGTGGAAAAGGGGCGTTGATCTCAACAAACCTAATAACTTCAAATTCTTCTTGATTCAATGTTCCATGGATGGTAAAACATACATTAATAACTCTTCCACATACGGTTATCATATTTCCTTTAAACAAGCCTATCCTACCCAATGAAGGTACCACAATAGGCTTTCCCAAAATTTCCCAAGTGCTTTCTGACACAATATTCACTTGTGTCTCCTCATCTAGGACATAGTCTATGTCGAAGTCTCATATTCTTGTACTTATGTGTTGTTTTTATTTCAAGATCTCCGATAAACTAAAATATTTGTGATCATCCATTACTTATTTTAACTGTACTAACATAGTCTGAGCTTTCTCTGATTCTTTCTCTTTATGATTCTCTAATATTCTCTTATTCTCTTGACTCATGTTCATTTGTTCAACTTTATCAATCATCTTTGGATAATCCTCAAATTCATGACCAACAACTTTACAATAGAGACAAATAGGACCTGCACTAGGGCATTCCTTAGCAAGATGTCCCGGTCTTGTGAAGTTATAACATAATGTCTATCCTCTCTTTCTCTTGTATGTTCCCCAAATTCTTTTGTACTGTGCACTAGGATTATAGTGTTGGACCTGCAATATGCAAAAATTCTTTATAGGTTCCTGCATCCACTTATTAGTCCAAAAATTATTTCTATGGATAGGAATAACATATATCTCTCTATTCATATCAAAATTATTCAGATCAAAACTTTCTTCTAATTGTACCCTAGATTTCAGACTAGGAAACAATCTATCAAACATATCTAGATTCATGCTTTTGAAACAAAAATTTCCACTTATCTTACTCTATCTAAGAAAAAATATTTACCTCTTTCAATATCCTACCTATTTTTCTTCACATCAAGTTTCTTTCTTAGCACAGAGCTTCACAATTCAGGTAGAATATTGTGCCCTACAACAACAGATCTATGCACAAATCTTATCTTTTCTTTCAGTTCCCAACAATCATAGTTTCAGGTCTAGGCAACAAAACCATTTGTTGGCACATGGGCAGACCTAGGGTTCAATGCTTCGGAAACACCTGTGAAGTAGGTGACGTCTCACCCGAGCTAGAGGTAGGGGTTACAAGACTCAAGTGTCTGTAACCAATACGGGACACAGATCTGTGATTATAACACCTCGCAGAGTACTTCGGGATAACACACATTCATTCATTAGTTTTATTCACATCGTATATCAAACCCTAAATACATATCGGCAAGTATACATCACACTTAGCATCATAAATTAGATATAACACATTCAACATAGACAAACCACTAAGCATGCATAGATCTATCTATCATTCATGATAATCAATGCACTAAGAATATCTACAACATAAATGTCATAACACAAAGAAAACCATCAACACATGATATGCGTGGTTCAACCCAGTGTAGGGATACATCCACCAACTGCTTCTTCTTCTTTTTTAGTCTTCGATCTCTTGCATTCCTCTGCTCCTATGCACTAGGCCATAGAGCCAAACTTCACACCAGACAGGTGATATGTGCATTGCGCATCCAATCCACCTTCCCAAAATTAGGTCAAGGCACAGATCCAACTCCTCTATGAGGCACAAAGCCTTAAATACATAGTTTGTTTCACAAATAAACTCATAAATACTTTCCTCTTGCACTTAGCTAGACACTACTTACTTCACTATTTCTACCTTACAATCTTTTCTTATTTATACTTTTACATTCCTTACAAAAATTCCTTATCATGGGTAACCCCATGGGCCAACATCCCATAACCCATTACATAAACCCTAATGAACCCCTTGCTGGGTCCACAAAACAAGTGAGATCCCGTGATCTCCGCTCCACTTGGGCACTCCATCTTCGACCAACCTTTCAATGTCCAAAAAGTGGTCAATCATGACCAATGTTTCCTCAAGTCTTGGTCGAGGGCCAAGATGTCCTGACTTACATGCCCTCAACAAACTCACCATTAAAGAAAAATCTCCCATTCCTATCATTGATGACCTCTTGGATGAATTTAGTGGCACCCAATTCTTTACTAAACTTGATATTTATCTAAGCTACCACCAAATCTATATGAAAGAGGCAGACATTCCTAAGGATGCATTTAGAAATCATGAGGGCCAATGTGATTTTTTGTTCATGCCCTTTGGCTTGTGTAATGATAACTCCACTTTCCAAAGACTCATGAATCATGTCTTCTGTCCTTTTGTTTGTCATTTGTTCTTAGTTTTCTTTGATGATATCCTGATCTATAGTAAAACCTGGACAACCCATGTTTCTCATGTGGATCGAGTTCTCCATCTACTCTCTCAGCACCAAAGTTTCCTCAAACAATCTGAATGTTCTTTTCATGCATCAGAAGTAGAGTACTTGGGTCATATTGTTGGCAAGGCCGACGTTAGGGTGGATCCTGAAAATATTGAAGCTATGCAAGATTGGCCTCACCCAAATAATCTCAAAATATTGTGTGGATTTCTCAGTTTAACAAGTTATTATCACAAGTTTGTTAAGAATTATGGAAATATTGTGACACCTCTCACTGCACTCCTTAAAAATAATTCTTTCACTTGGAATCCAACAGTTTCTCAGGATTTTCAAATCTTTAAGATGGCCATGTGCACCACTCCAGTCCTAGCCCTTCCTAATTTCACAAATACCTTTGTCCAAGAATGTGATGCTTTAGGGAAATGAATTGGCATTGTCCTTATGCAAGAGGGTCAACCTTTGGCCTTTACTAGCAAACAACTATATGAGTGCAATTTGGGAAAATAAATATATGAAATGGAAATGTTGGCTATTCTGCATGCCATGGATCTTTGGTGCCCTTATCTATTGGGGAAATGCTTCCAAATTAAGACAGATCATCAAAGCCTCAAGTATTTTTTGGAACAATTCATTTCCTCCCCAGAGAAATAAAATGGGTGACTAAGCTCTTTGGATATGATTATGAGATAATTTACAAGAAAGGAAAATACAATGTGGTTGCTAATGAACTTTCTAGAAAATATGAAGATGAGGGGTCCTTTTTTTCTCTCTCCTTCATTGTACTAGATTGGCTCCAAGTTGTTTGCCAGGAATGGCTACACAATCCTAAAAGTTCACATCTGATACAATAATTGAAGTCCAATTCTCCAGTTTCCCTAGGGTACTCTTGGCTCAATGATGATCTTAAATACAAATGCTATTTTTATTTAAGTAATCAGTCAAAACTTAAATCCACGGTACTTTCTGAGCTTCATGCTACCCCCACAACTGGGCACTCTCGGTTTACCAAAACCTATGACAAGGTCAAATGTTATTTTTTATTGGATGGTATGAAATAGGACATTCATAATTTTGTGGTTGAATGTGATGTGTGTCAACGCAACAAGGGAGAAACAGTAAAATATCGTAGCACACTACAACCGATTTTGATTCCACCTGTTATTTGGAGGGATACCTCTATGGATTTTATTGTAGGCTTACCTAAATCAAGAAATAAATCAGTCATCATGGTGGTATTTGATCGTCTTTCCAAGTATGTGTATTCATGTTCTCTTCAACGCCCATTTACAACATCCACTGTCACTCAACTTTTCATGGATCATGTCTTCAAGCTTCATGGCATGCCACATTCTATTGTCTCTGATCACGACCCAACTTTCACCAACAATTTTTGGAAAGAAATGTTCAAGCTACAAGGCACCCAATTGCATCTCAGCACAACTTATCATCCCCATACTGATGGTCAAACTGAAATTGTCAACAAGTGTTTGTAAACTTATTTGAGGTGTTTTTCATTGGAAAGGAAAAATTAGTGGGCTCAATGGTTTACACTAATTGAATGGTGGTACAACACTTCGTACCATACAACTACCCGCATGACTTATTTTGAAGGAGTGTGTGGACAAAATCCACCTTCTATTCTCTCATATTTTCCAAGTGTCTTGAATGTCCAAGCGGTTGACCAAACACTTACAGTTCGAGAGGCTATTCCTCGTACTCTTAAAGAGAATTTGGTCATGGCACAGAATCACATGAAGCAACAAGCATATCAAGGTTTCTCTGAATGTCAATTTGCAGAAGGATATTAGGTACTTCTTCGACTGCAACCCTACAACCCAAATTCCCTCAAGGATGACCATTTTCATAAACTAGTGCCCAAATTTTATGGTCCTGATATTGTTCTCAAGCCTATGGGATAGGTGGCATATCAGTTAGCTTTTCCAAGTCATTCTAAGATCCATCGTGTTTTTCATGTTTCCTTCTTAAATAAGGTGATTGGAACTAAGTGCCAAACTCAAACCAACCTTCTCGAGTTGGATGAAGAAGGCTCCATTTGGCTACAAGCACACGATTTTTTGGACCAGCGCGAACGTCGTCTGTGTCAATGAACCATCAAGGAAGTGTTAGTACAGAGGAAAGATACAACTCCAACAAATGCCACTTGGGAACCAACTACCATTCTGCAGCAACTTCCCCATATCAAGCCTTGAGGACAAGGATATTTTTAAGGGGGAGAACATGTTAGGGACCTAACCCCTCCCGTAGGTAGAATAATATATTTCCATGTAATAAATGTCAATATTAATAATGCCTAGAAATAAGGAAGAATAAGTCCAATGTAAGAAGACCTAATAGAAGCTTCTGCTTCTAGAAGGGTCTTCCTCTAGATGGTTCTTTTGATAGACATATTTAGTATAAATAGGAGTCAAGGGTATGAGAACTTTTGTCTTGGATATTATTGTAATATATCTTTGCTCTGTTGTAGGTTGCCCCCTTTAAGAGGCAAGTGAACATTGCTCTCAGTAATCAAAGTTCTCTTTCTGGTATTATTCTGGTATCATTTTGGTCTTATTGTGGTGTTGTTATGGTTATATTGTTGTTGTTCATCTTCCATTTCTACCTATTTATTTATATTTTCCATACTTTTCTATATCTGGAATATTACAAGAGTTGGCCCTGCAGTGGAGAGATCAAAGGCCAATCCTTTGAAAAGTGTTATGAGGAAAATCTCTCTATGGCTAGGGGTAAACCACAAAATACAAAAATGACAGTAGAAATCAACTCTAATCTCAGGTATGCTGTTGTGGGGAAATTCTACCCTACGGACTAACAAGCTAGGGCTCAAACTTGCATGCAGATCATGACCCTTTCAGAAATTACTTTTAACCTTCTACCCCAAACCTAAAACCCTTTTTCACGTGCAAACATGGGAAGAATCAACTAACCTTTTTATTGACAGTTGGTGTAGATCCTCCATTGCCCTTGATCCCTTTTGCTTCTGCTGCTCCTTCCAAAAGCGATCCTGCAATCAAGACAAAACTATGCATGCATGCTATTGTTCTACTAGAGGGTTAGAGATTAAGCATAAATCAAATAAAACATATAAGACTCGTGCATTGGGACGGGAAAAACACTCTTTATTAATCTCAAGATGAATCAACTTACAATGATAATAGAGATCAACCACCGTTCCTTGATCCTGATCCTGGGCTCCTCCTCTTCTTTGTCCTCCAACTGCTTTTCTTAAATTCTCCTAAAGCTTGAGGAAAGGATAAAGGGTTGGGACAAAACGGATTCGGCAATTGGGCAGAGTTTCTTTGCTATAATTTTCCTCCTTTGAATAGTACCACTACCCCTTCTTTTATAGGCTAGAAGGACCTAGGTTTTTGGACGAACTCTCGGCCATGCATGGCTGGGAGTTCCAGTTAACTGACCAAAAGCTTTTCATTTCGTCGACAACTTTCCTGATTTTTTTCTTTGTTAGGTAAACGCGGGTTGTAGTGGGCCATCCAATGTTCCAACGTTTGCAGTATAAGGCCTGCCAGCGTTCCAACGCGCTCAGTAATAGGTTAGGGCATGGGTTACTTAATTTGAGAGGTTTTTCAAGAGTTTATTCAGCATGGCTTTGGCAAGGAAGAGATATGAGTTGGCCTGATGCCAGGTAAGCAAGTGAGGTGCAATTTAGGGTTATAACAGATGCCCCCTAATGTTTGAGGTTAGAAGAGCATCTGATGGCCGAAATGCATTACCATATCTTTACCAATCTGTACTGATATGCTGAATGAGTGAGCCCAGGAATCAGGAATCAGGAGGTGTCGTCTACAAGAAATATCAAATGTCTCACCGAGGCAGGCATACCCATGCTCGGGATAAATCAGAACCATGGCTACCAATCAAATGCACTGCAGATCCATGTCAAATAACTATGAAGAGTAGCCGCGAATAATACACAGCGGAGCTACATCTCGAAATCAGAAAGATATACATATAAAGTATCCATCTCCCAGAAGCTGATTCGGCCTGATGGCTGTACTTCAGAGTTCAAGAAACAACTTCAAAATCTTCTAAACTCGGGTAGGAGTGTAATATGAGCGTACGAATGCACTACCCAGAGGTCTTCGACGGCTCGTCGGTTGTGGATTTGATAATCTTGATGATCGGACTGAAGGCTTCAGTGATTTCGAACAAAGACTTGATTGGACGTTCAAGATGGCCGGGTATGCAGACAAGAGACATATTGCAGAGGGGCCGACTCAGGCTTGGTGACAAACTTCCCTTGGACAATAGCACGACAAGTGATAAGACTCAGGCAACATATCTGTTAATCATAAGTCTACGAAGCAAGAGGCAACGCAAACTCTCCATATGTTTGGAAGAGTAACCAAACGGTGGAGGACACAATTCAATATAGCGAGCAAAGATTTCTAAGGTCGTACTACATCCCATAGTCTGATGAATCAAATGGACAGGTGTGCTTTATCCAAGGGCGACTCATGATGCTGCCAATAAAGAAAATACTTTTCCCATCCTCTTTTTGGGGTATATTTGATTTTTTTTGTTCTTTTTGATTATTTTGAAAAGAATGAATGAATATTATGTTACAGTGGAGGAACGAGCATAGAAAACATACGAGCTCAAGGCACAAGGACAATACTGATGTTCTAGGGAAATGATACTTGGGAAAAATCCTCCAGTGGCCAAAGGTGTTAAGACGCAAAAGCAAATTGTACTGAAGCTTATGGGTAAAGGATGTGAATGCGGTTGATAGAACACACAATGGTAACGTCCTTCGATGTAAGTTTAACGAGCCCAAAGAAGGGAAGCTTGGTGATTTTTCATGTTTAGAGAGTTTGAAAAAGAATAAAAGGAAACTCCATTGGGGTACCTTTTTCGACAATAGTCTAGTCGGTTCGAAAAAGGGGTAAACTAGCACCGATTAGACGTGAATTCAAAACCATTTTAACGAGTGTGACACGGACAAGATCACTCGGCTATTTTTTCAATTTTAAGGAGTCTGAAAAAGGCTTAACTATGGACTCCGTCAGGAATATTCTTCTGGGCCATTTTAATGAGTGTGAAAGAATAAGGTCACTCGACAATCTTTTCAATTTTAGGGAGTTTGAAAAGAGCTTAACTATGGACTCCGGGGGGGTTTCTTTTTCGTAAGTTTAGTCCCTCAGGCCCGAAAAAGGAATAAAATTATACCTGAGGATACTCTTCTAAAGAATTCGAATTCAATAGAGTATTCCTTTGTTCGTACAGTTGACCGTCCGGACCGAAAAAGGGGTAAACTACCGCTGGACAGACGTGACTTCAAATTTCATTTTAACGAGCGTGAAGTGTCACAAGATCACTCGACAACCTTTTCATGTTTAGAGGGTCTGAAAAGGGCTTAAAAGGAGACTCGTTGTGTTTTGGGAGTCCGGAGGGTAAGACAAAGAGTGAAAAAGACCCATGCGAATGAAGCTTAAAACTCGTATTCAGGAAAGACTATATGAACTCTCGAGCCTACAGTGTTGTTAGAAACGGCATGGACACCATAATGCAACCAGGAACTACCTAGGGCATCCATGTTTTGGCAAGCTCTACCACCAAGTTGCGACACTTCTAAAGCAGATATGACGGTTCCATGTCATAACTGGGTGGGATCGATCCTATATTGTAAGAACAAAAAGGCAACGAGATGCAACAGTGGGGATCAAATCCTACCCTATATGCTCAAGTTGATTTTTGAAAAAAAAATTATGGACCGTCCATATATTTTTTATTTTATTTTTTGAAACTCAATGAAAAATGTCCCAATAACTGATCAAATCCCTCCCATATAACTCCAGAACCACTCAAAATGATTTTTGGTATAAAGAAACTGAAAAAGGGGCCAAAAGAGTGACAAAAAGAGGCCAAAAAGTCTATAAATAGAAGCTGGCAGCTCATTATCACCATTGCTGATTTGGAAATTGACTCTAGAGCCAAAAGACCCCCTTTGCCAAAGATCGTGATTCCGGGAGCTTTAGTGGACGAAACGGACTTCTGCTTGAACCAAGTAAGTACAAACTCCCTCATCTTGCATTTCAATACTTCATTTGTTGAATTTAAGTTGGTTTTGGGGGTGGCTGTCGACCTCTAAGAGGTCGGCCCTAGTAAAACGCGGGTTTTCCAGGGATAGCCCGCAGGTACCCGCGCGCAAAGCTAAAGCTGCGCGCGGGTACCCGCGACTGTCGCCTCGACAGCCCGTGGGTGCCCCCCGTATGATGAAAAATTGATGAAACAAAATATTAAATCCCCCTTTTTGCCTTGTGTCTTTTGCAGGATGTATGTTCAGTGGAGAGAGAGGGAGCATGAGGCTGCCAATGAGGCAGTGGCTGCAGATCCGAATGTGATGTCCGCGCTGTCACAGTGTGGTTTGGTAAAGTTTTTCTTGTGTCCATTTATCCGCGCTCAACCCGGGCTACTGAATGCCTTGGTTGACTATTGGCACCCAGATGCAGAGGCTTTTATGATAGAGGGGCAATCCTTGGTGCCCACCACCAAGGATATCTATTTTTTGACGGGCCTCTTGAGGAGAGGGGAACCCGTCAACTTTCAGACCTTTCCTGCAGGGTCAAGCAAAGTCTCGGAGTTGATAGAGGAATATTGTGTGGCTGGGACCAATCAAAGGAATTCCTTGATACCTGTTAGCAGTATCACCAGCCTAACCCTTCAGACTATATTATCGTTCACTGGGCGAATTACTGGCTCCACAGTCGTGCATCAGGTGTCGCGCACACAGATGAACTGTGAAATTCAGTGCATGAATGCACAAATTTTTGACTGGAGTACCACACTACTGGAAAGCATGACAGGTCAGCTAACAGCTTGCAGACAGCGGACACACAGGAACTTCGGGTTTGGGACCATCCTGTGTTCATTATTTTTTGAGAGAGTTCCATGTTTTAGTCCTCGACTGACAATACGAGGACATCTGGCGACGTTCCCCGCAGTGTGCAGATGGGCAGCATTGCTGCCGCGATAGGGTGGTGGAAGGACCACAAAGGCCTTCAACGACGAATTTTTTGCATGGCTGTCGCGACATATCCCAGCTATCGAGGATTACCCATATGCAGGGATAGACTTTTCCAAAGATCCAGCGATACCAGTGCCTCCTGGTGAGGAGCGAGGGGAGATGGGTAAGTTTCCACCTGTACAGGTTTTTTTTTTTTTTGTATATGTAATTTTTATGTCTTTTTGATATATATCATGTTTTTGTATAAAAGAGTTTTTGATGGGTGAATATTGTGTTGCGTGCAGATGTGGGAGACGTGCGACAAGCTGATTATGCACGGAACCGGCACCGCCCACGGCCAGAGGCCGCAACTGCCACCGCTGGGGGAGTAGCAGTGGCAGGGAACCTCCCAGCAGGAGAGGCCGAGAGAGTTCTTAGGTGGATTGAGCAGAACTTCACTGTGCTCACTCGCACAGTTCCCATGGCGGAGATAGAGGACTTGCCGCCCTCTCTGCAGACTTATATTGTGGGGGTACCTCAGACATGGGTTTGTTTGTTTAGACGTTTAGGTCAGGTTGTTTTTTAGTACAACAGGGTCCACAAGCCCTGAACAGACTTGTAGACTTTTATGTGCCATGAGCACTGACATGTATATATTTTTTGAGGGCATAAGCCCCAGTGACTCGTTATGGTTCCCACTTTTTGAGGCGCTTGCGCCCATCTATGTACTATGAGGATTTTCGAAATGTTTATATATGGTTTTTATTTATTTTATGTGTCTTTATGGATTATGTGTGCAAAAATGTATTTACATGTGTAAGATCATGATCTTTTTATGTGTGAGCAAGATGCCAATCTAAAATGTGATCAGCTAGAGTATCTGTGATTTGATTTAGACTCCTAGGAACATGAAAATATGTGATATAATCAAAGTTGCGTTCCAAGAGACGTACCCTAAGGAATCGTCGGTGTAAAGTTGGGTCATGCACCCGGTATATTCTGTTTAGCTGCGACACAACCAGTTGAGCATCTAGATAGACCCGGAGACGAGAGATACCCAATGACAAAGCATCACAAAGCAACTCAATAACTGCGCTATACTCAACAACATTGTTTGTGGTGTCACCTAAGCATATCCCTCCGGAAGATAACAACCGACCCTGTGGTGTAAAGATCACCCAAGCCGCAGAGGAAAGCCTTCGCGTATGTCGACTAGCACCGTCCGCATACCCAATGAACACCTCTGACTCACTTGACATCTGCCATCATGACGAAAGATAACATTAATGACACGTCCATGACACGTTTTTCAAAAGAAATGTAAAAAAGTGATAGCACAAAGACTATACATATGTTACAAAAAGTTACCCACAGTGACCCTATGAGTAGTACTTCGTGAGGTAGAGCCCATTTCTAGGCTCCGCCAAATCATTCCCTTCAAAATCGACCAGACGATAAGCGCCCTTCTTTAAAACCTCCTTAACAATGAAGGGTCCGAACCACATGGGTTTAAACTTTCCTGCCCCCAGGGGGTCCTTATCTTGGTCGTAAACCAAGACAAGGTCGCCCTCAGAAAAAATCCGAGGACGAACGGACCTATCATATTGACACTTAACCTTATGTTTATGAGCCTCGTTGGCCAGAGCCGCATCGCGACGCTGTTCATCAAGCTGCTCAAGGTGTACTAACTGCTCTTCAATTGGAGAAGTGTCTGGCAATAACTGTACTGCCAATTTCAGAGATGGAATTTGACATTCGATGGGAAAGACTGCCTCCAGTCCATAAATGAGTTGGAAAGGTGAGAAACCAGTTGCAGTCTTAACTGATGTTCGGTAAGCCCATAATGTCGAGTATAACATCAAATGCCAGTTGGATTTGGCTGAGTTGATGGTTCGCTGTAGCATTGTCTTAAGAGTTTTGTTAACAATTTCCACTTGCCCATTGGCTTGGGGATAGTAAGGTGAAAAGTGTTCTTACCGTAACCCAAGCTTTGATGTTAACTCGGTCATCATTTGGTTCTAAAAGTGACTACCATGGTCAGTGACAATCTCTCTCGGGACTTTGAACCGTGCTATAATCTGGTTAAATAAGAAGAGAGCTGCAGTCTCTCCATCATCTTTGAACGTCGGCATAGCTTCGACCCACTTAGTGAAGTAGTCGACAACCACAATGATATAGAGGTGCCCCCTGGCTGAAGGGGGGTTGCAGGTAGTGTAATCAATCCCCCATTTAGTGAAGGGACCGACGGTGATAACTGGAAACATGGGAGCTGGATGTGCCCTCATCTTCCGTGAGAAGATTTGGCACGGATGGCACTTCTTGACCGACTCGATACAATCTTTAATAAGTGTGGGCCAGAAGTAACCTGCTCGTAAAATATTTTGGGCTGTTTCCAACCCGGATAAGTGACCGCCACAAGCTCCTGTATGACAATCGTTGAGCACTATGACGGCCTCCTCATGAGTGAGACATCGATGCAAGATACAGTCTACACCTCTCCGATACAACGTATCATTGAGTATGAGATAGTTCTTGGCCTGATGGCGTATCCGTCGACGCTCATCACGAGAAGCAGAGGTAGGACACTTCAAAGTCTAGAGATAGATCAGTCTATCTCTATACCAGGGGTCTGAAGATTCAATCAAAAACATATCCCCCCGGATAGGCGATTCCTCAGGCACAACATCACCTGACTCAACCGGAAGCTCCGAGATAAGTTCTGCGAAGACCAATGACTTTTTGGACTTTGCTGAAACGAAGTCTAAGTCAAATTCTTGGAGGATGACCTTCCATTTACTGATTTTTCCGCCGATAACTCGTCGTATCAACATGTACTGGAATGGATTCACGACAGCTACGATGGTGGTCTTGCGAAACAAAACATAGTGACGGAATCGTTGAACAGCATCAACTGTTGCCAACGCAAGTTTTTGGAGATGGGTATAATTAAGTTCCGGTCCTACGAGGCCTCGGCTCAGGTAATAGATCACGTATTCAGAAAACGAATCGTCTTCCTGAACTAAAACCATGCCTATGGTTGACTCTGCGGCAGCCAGATATAATAGGAAATCCTTGTTATAGTTTGGTGGCCGTAGCAGAGGTGCGGTTGTAAGGGCATGTTTCAATGCATCAAAAGAGCGTTGCACTGCTTCGTCCCAGCAAAAGGGAACATCTTTCTTCAGTAAATGCATGAAGCCCTTGGTGATTTCGGCATAATTGGCGATGAAGCGTCGTAAGAAGTTCGCCTTGCCTTGAAGACTTTGAAGCTGTAAGATTGTGCGTGGGGGGGGCAACTAGACTATTACCTCCACCTTAAGAGGATCGACCATGATCCCCATTGTTGCAACAATGAAACCTAACAAACATCTGGATGTGACGCAAAAGCTGCACTTGCTGGGATTCAAGCAAATCCGGAAGTAGCGGCAGCGTTCGAAGATGAGTCTGAGATGTGTAGGATGATCTTTTCGCTTGCGAGAGCGTGATGCTAAATCATCTAGATAGGCCTCGACTATATGTTTGAGGTCGTGAAACGCAAAATACATGGCCCACTGAAAAGTGACTCCGGCATTCTTGAGACCAAAAGACATTTTTCGATAGGCAAATGTACCCCACGGAAAAATGAATGCCGTTTTGTGTTGGTCCTCGGGTTTGATTTGAATTTGGTTATAGCCCGAAAAACCATCCATGAACGAAAAGGCTTCACAACCGACACACTCATCAATGATCTGGTCGATGAATGGGGTTGGATAATTATCTTTTGGACATGCCTTGTTCAAATCAAGGAAATTGGTACAAACACGAATCGTGCCTTGTTTTTTATCGACCGGCATGGGGTTTGACACCCATTGAGTCAAATGAATAGGGTATATGAACCCAGCCTTGAGCAATTTCTCAACCTCAGCCTTGATAGCTGCTTCTTTCTTGGGATTAACTGGACGAAGTTTCTGTCGAACAGGCTTATCATCAGGATACGTAGTGATCTCATGTTCAACTATTTTCGGATTGATGCCTGGCATTTCCTCATAAGACCAGGCAAAAACGTAGCGGAATTCTTTGAAAAGATCCGTGTAAATATGAATCTCTTCGGGGGAGAAATCCGCTCCGACGAAGACATTCTCCATGACGCTAGGGGTTCGGGATATATTGATAGGTATCGTGGCAACGATAGTCGCCATATTTCCCTCAGCATAAATATCCTGTGTAGCTAAGAGGTTAATGGGACAAGGCTGATCTCCCATCATGGTGATAGTGAATTCTCCTGCCTCAATTCGGTGTAAGTCTGGGAGGAAATATGATCTGTGATGAAGATCTTCCCAGGGTTTGTCTGGACCAGTCATTGCTTCGATTATTGCTTCGTCAGAAGGCAAGACTAAATCTAACGAATCGGTGTTGGCAAGAGAATCCTGAGCCCAGATAGGCTCTGGAAGTGGATCCAACTCTTGTGCGGGAGTCAGATCGGGAGTAGCTGAAGCTTGTTGGACCAAAGAGTACGCTTCTTCAGTGTCCGACAAGGGTGTGGACATGCTAGTGTGCCCTGTCGCATTCATCGTGGTTGATGGGGAAGGTAGAATCCACGGATCCTCAAAGAAAGTCGTGCGGAATGACGAAACATGGAAAATCTCAGCCTTGTGGTGGTTCGATATAAACTTGACATCGCTATGAGGAGGTGGGTAATCGAAAGTACCCATCAAATATGGGCACAAACCAACTCCTATGTTGACAACACCGGCTTGAGGATTATCTACCATGGGAACCGTGGATGCCCCCAAGGCTGGGTCAGGTCGAGAGAAGGGCAACTGATCAATGGTCATTATCTGGCCTTAATGTGGAAACAATAAAACTTGGAAAATTGTAGCCACCACCGCTTGCATTGCATAAGTCCAACTACGACCTAACAATAGATTTTAGTCGATGGGGGCATCAACTACCTCTACTTTGACGCACACAGTCTTCCCCCCTAACTGCACCGGGAAAGAAGGAATGATGCCATGCGGTCGGAAAGAATGACCATCAAACGCAGTGAGGAGAGTAGGTGACGGAGACAACTCAAGTTGACCAATGGCTTTCCAGCATGCTAACGACATAACGCAAGTCGAAGCGCCCTTGTCTACCACCGTGTGGAAGATATTCTGTGTAAAATTTTTCGTGGGATGAGCCACTACTATATGAAACGCGACGTGGTAAGGCAAACGAGGTTTCAAGTCAGTCATATCTAACATGATGGTACCCGGGTTACAAGTCTCAGTAGAGCCTAAAGCAGTCAACAAGGCTTTCCTCTGAGAGGGGCAACTTTGGAGGACCTCCAAAGTGGACATAGCACAAGGGGTTTGCGATAAATCTTCCACCATAGAGTAGTTCTGGGCGGCCCTTGCGTTTGGATTGTGAGAAGCTCGTTTGAACGCACCTTTTGGAATGCGTGTCATTGTTTCACCGAACGTCTTCTCGATCTGTAGAGGAAGAGACAGGATCTCAGCTTCTTTGCCCTTCTCAGAAGCGCTTGGTTTGCTATAGTCATGCGCTCTAGTCATGATTAAAGCATCACTTTTAACCATGTATACGTTCGCGGAAGATGAATTGTTTGGAGGAGGGCAGGTTTCTGAACTGCCCCCTTCAGCACTTGCAGAGGCTTGAGTTAAATTTTTCCCATGCTGAAAGGGATTAGTCAACACGGCTTGTTGTTGCTGTGTGACAAACTTCTGGGCCTCTGCAAGTTGAGGACATAGATGGGTTGGGTGGTCTTCTGCACATCAGTTGCACGAATACCTCGCCTTCCTCTTTTCCGTGGTGCCCTCGCCAGCATTATCAGTGTGTTTCTTATCCCCCTTACTCTTCTTGCATTGTTTTTTCTTCCCTTCGGGCTGCTGGGTGGCCTTTGGGTTAGTCATCTGTATGGAGTGTACTTCCGACGTTTGAGTAGGTGGAGCAGCCAAAGAATTAGTCTGGCTGGCCGCTGAGTGTTGTATAGATAATTGTTGCAATTGTTTTGTCAATTGCTCAGCGGGCTTAGTTTGTGCTGAGCCAACGATACCGTAGGCATGTGGTCCAACTCTCTGTCTGGTTTTATCAAGAATCGATCATGGCGCATCCGGCAGGATGTTGTATAATAGATCAGACTGAGAATAGATAACCTCAAACTGTTGATCCCTCATGATGGCATCTTCCTCAGAGAAAACCCCTGAATTCACGACGTCTTTGGATAACTGCGGAACTAAAGACTTAAGGAACCACTCAAGTAGGAATGCTGGTGGGATGGGTACCTTGATAAGACTCTTTCAGCGTCGCCACTCTCGAATATGATCCGAGATATGGTCCGCTGTCGTCTGCTTGAAATTGGCTAGCAATTCGGTGCCGACATCGTATCTCACAGGTAACTGAAAATGGTTAAGGAAGGCCATAGCCAGTTCTCCAAAAGAAGAATATTGTGAACGATCAAGCTCTATGTACCATTTCACGGCACTCCCAATGAGAGTGCGTTGAAACAATCACAATTGGACAGAGTCATCTTTCAGTGAGTTAGATGAACACCAAAGGTGGAAAGTAGTCACGTGATCACCTGGATCTTCGTTAGGCTTGACCTCGAATTTTGGAATGTCCGAAGGCAACTTCGTTGGCATAGGAGACCAACGCAGATCATGACAGATAGGATCATTTAACAACCGTATCAAATCTGGCAAGTGTAATGTCGCCAAGAAAGGTAGTTTGGGTTGTTGTTGATACCCTGGAAAGATGGGTCTTGGAGTTTGACTGGTACCAGGTTGCCAGGAAAAGTTTGGCTGCTGGCCCAGGTTCTGGTAGAAACCATGGCCCTGACCAGCGTAAGGGTTTTTCATTTGAGGAGACATCATCGGCTGATTCCCCATAAAGGACATAGGATGTTGGGCATTCATCGTGTTTGGCGGACTTTGGGAAGGATTACCCCATGCCGGTACTGTTGGAAGAGGCATAGTAGTCTGTCCGGGGTTCCATTGACTGTGGAAAGAATTACCCCAGAACGACATTCCAGCAGAGGGAATGGATCCTTGTGAGTTCCAAGGTCCTGGTATATGTGCCCCCGGCGCAGGAATAGTACCCTGTGCCGGAGTGGACTGTCCAAATATGGGAGTGCCCCCAGATGGGAAAGCAATGGGTGTGAACGTGTTGTTACCAAATCTCTCGTTCCAAACAAATGGTGACGAACCTATCGACTAAGTTTGCGTAGGTGGTCCTTGACTCTCGGCTTCAAGTGAACTTGTGTGTGCAGGTTACCCGATTGTCTGTTGATGTGGACCACCGAGCGATGGGGACGAAGGAGGAATATGACCTCCAGCGTGAGGAAAATCATTGAAAGGGACATGAATGCCCCCAATTTGACCTTGCAGAGGAGCGTTAGAGCTCCCTGCCCCCAGACCCAAATTCTATAAAGTGGATTGGGTGAGTACAGGACTTGTTCCTGAACTAGGCATACCATATGAAAATGGAGCGCCTGTTGCACTAGAGGTGAATGGATTTGTGGCCGCCACGATAGATGGGGTCGGCCCACTTTGCGACGAAGTTGCGGCCGGGGCCATGGTGGTCCGAACCGCCGTCGAAGGCAAGTTAGGAGAAGCTTCTCCTGTGGTAGCAACGGTGACGGGAATGGAAGAATTCCCAGTTGAAGTAACAACGTTTGGTTCCATAACTGGGTTAGGCACTGACAGGTGTTCGTAAAATTGAATTGGCACAATAACGTCTGGCCAAGTATCAGTGGTTGGGGTTTCAATCATGCCAATATTGGCGGTTGATTCCTCCGGGAGTTGTTCGGGCTCAAAATCCCCAGTTGCTTTGAAAGACCCTTGATCGTCTAGCTTCTGCCTCAATGGTGGCAGGGGTGGCTCCAGTATAACTGGCGGCAGGCCCAGAAGCCTTCGTGACCGACGGAGCTCTGAATCCTCCACTATGTGAGAAGATTCATGACACGCTAAGGTACTCTACATGAACAAACAGTAACACACACTAAAAGAATCCCCTATGAGATAAATCAAGCAAGCACTAAACTAGTTGGAAGAACATTTACAACAACCAACACTAGAGCAACTTACCGGTGCAAGTGCAACTCGAATACGGAAGCACCCTCTGGGTATACTCTACAAAGCATGGCCCGATGTCTGTCGTAGGTACCGTGGTATACCCCCGCAGTCACCTGTGTATGTCCCTAGAAAAAGATTGGCAACTAGTTTGCTAGCACGTGAACAGTCACCAGGCGGGTACAGTCGATAGTCAGGTAGACCACAATGAGTAGGGTATCAAGCCCGAAACCTGTCAAGGGTATCGAGAGAAAATGGTCCGGAAGACAACTGAGGACCTCGAATGGATTCGAGACCCATGAAGCCTCGTGGCAAATGCAAACGACGGAATCCCTTAACAAATCCTCTATATGTGTTCTCCACTACGCTCGGTCCATCTTTGGAGGGGTTATCTCCGCTACCTTTCCTTATGCGACCTCGTGTTTAGCCCCTATGTTAGAGGGGGGTCCTGGATAAATTTTCGTAACTGGACTTCTACACTCCCTATTGACAGACTCCAATGTTTGGTTTGAGTGGCCTTGGAGAAATTTACTCTCCAACCTATTCCAAGGCCCTAGTCTTGAGCTAGTTTGTGAACCCTACAAATGAAAAGTCTGATAGTTTTTAATTAGCATTGCTTTTAATGGGATTTTTAAGTCACAAGGTATGAAAGTGAAACTGATGGTGTGTAGAGACTCAAAGAAGAATGAACAAGAAATGCTTTGGAAACAAAAACTTTTACAAACAATGCAAAAAACAACAACTTTTCAACAAGAAAGAATTCTTTTCTTTTCAATTTTCCTAAAATTTCATGCAACAAACACCAAGTAATTTCACTCAAATCTGCGAGCTACTTATACTCTAAATGCAGTGTAAAAAACTTATGAAACGAGACTTCTTCCTAGCTACTGATGGAACAACACAATCCTCAAACCAAGAAGAAAATGACAAAGAGAATTTTTTTTTTTTATTTAATTGCAAAATGAAGCAATAAAGGAAAAATGACGACAAGCACAAAACCAAGAAAACAAAATAAAGTTATGGCTTAAAGCGTAGACCGCAGCGAACTAGAGAAAAGATGCAAAAAAGCAATCAAGAAAGCACCGATTCCAACACTTGTCTAAAATCCATAAAACAAATATTTTTTTCTTTTAGTCTTTTATATCAAAACATCAACTAATAAAACACAGGCTAAGGATAAGAGGCCCTAACCTGCTGACTGTGCATCCCCAGACTCAAACCGTTGAGAGGAACACTTCTCACCACAAGAGGGGATGACTGCCCCACCCAGGCTGAAAAGCAACCAATCAAGCCCGCGACTGTCACTGAAACAACACGCGTGCAAACACGTGCTGAGCTCTAACAGTGCGTGGGTACCCGCGGGATAAGCTTAAGCAGGCCGCGGGTCTGTGTAAAATCTAAGACAAAGACACCCACAGGCAGCCCAGACCTGAAAAAGGCCTCTGGTACTGACAACCAGGGTCTCTCAAAGGCTTGAATGCTTCTATTTTAACAGAAAAAGAAAATGAATGCAAAAGATAACAAACACAATAAAGCAGACTGCAAACAAGACAGTGAACCAAAAAGACCCACACAGGATCTAGAAAGCCCCCTGAGAAGGTAAACTTCTGACAGGGAAGAGGAGAATGCCTCTCTAACTTTCTGGATACTACACGCTACTGAAACCACTGCAGCCAGCATTCAAACGTGGGCTACAGAAGGTTAGGGCACGGGTTACACGCGTGCAGGCCTTCTGCAGGCCGCGTGTACCTCTGTGTGTCCCGATATTAAATGTCCAGCAATACTCAAGAGAAAATGGTATTGATAACCAGGTTCCCTGCTAGCCTTGACCTAACAGAAAACAAATAAACAAAGAAATTGAAACTCCACTTCTTTGAACTACCCAAAAACCTTTAACTAAATCCAGGAAACCCTAAGAGTAAATATCCCCAGTGGAGTCGCCAATTTTGTTGTGGGGAAATTCTACCCTACGGACTAACAAGTTAGGGCTCAAACTTGCATGCAGATCATGACCCTTTCAGAAATTAATTTTAACCTTCTACCCCAAACCTAAAACCCTTTTTCAAATGCAAACATGGGAGGAATCAACTAACATTTTTATCGACGGTTGGTGTAGATCCTCTGTTGCGCTTGATCTCTTTTGCTTCTGCTGCTCCTTCCAAAAGCGATCCTACAATCAAGACAAAACTATGCATGCATGCTATTGTTCTACTAGAGGGTTGGAGATTAAGCATAAATCAAATAAAACATATAAGACTCGTGCATTGGGACGGGAAAAGCACTCTTTATTAATTTCAAGATGAATCAACTTACAATGATAATAGAGATCGGCCACCATTCCTTGATCCTGATCCTGGGCTCCTCCTCTTCTTTGTCCTCCAACTGCTTTGCTTGAATTCTCCTAAAGCTTGAGGAAAGGCTAAAGGGTTGGGACAAAACAGATTCGGCAATTGGGTAGAATTTCTTTGCTATGATTTTCCTCCTTTGAATAGTACCCCTACCCCTTCCTTTATAGGCTAGAAGGAGCTAGGGTTTTGGACGAACTCTCGGCCATGCATGGCTGGGAGTTCTAGTTAACTGACCAAAATCTTTTCGTTTCGTCGGCAACTTTCCTGATTTTTTTCTTTGTTAGTTAAACGCGGGCTGTAGTGGGCCAGCCAGTGTTCCAACGCGTGCAGTATAAGGCCTGCCAGCGTTCCAACGCGCTCAGTAATAGGTTAGGGCGCAGGTTACTTAATTTGAGAGGTTTTTCAAGAGTTTATTCAGCATGGCTTTGGCAAGGAAGAGATATGAGTTGGCCTGATGCCAGGTAAGCAAGTGAGGTGCAATTTAGGGTTATAACATATGCTATATAAACAAATCTGCTAGAAAGAAAATATAAAAGGCCTACCTCATCCTGACATTCAATGAAGTCCACCGTTGAGCACTTGACTCAAAGCAATACACCTGCAACATGTCCTCAATAACCAAGAAACAAAAGAATATGGTGATAATATATAATGTCAGAACATTCAATAACATAAGCCATCAAAATTCATGACAAATATGCCCATCGAATAACAATTCAAATATTTGCAGGATATTAATTGGAGAGGAAAAGAGAATTTCTATTAAAATGTAATCAACAAAAGTGAATGAATTACAAACTTCCACGTTGACACGGTTCAAAACCGAGAAACTAAGTCCCTTCCAGCTGGGCCTCCACCACTTCAATCCTCCACTAAAGGAAAGCTCATATAAGACAGATAATGAGGTTCTCAATCAAGTAGGGAAGAGCTTGGGGGTTGAACAATGTGTTCAGACTTAAAAGGACAAAGGGTTGCAGACTCAATATGAAGTGAATAATTTCTCCAAAGTAACTTTTCTCTCAAAGTTGAATTCTTATCCTCTTTTCCATAGCTCAGATTTTTCCCATTTATAGCCTTCAAGTGGAACTGAATGGCCAATTCAGAACATTTCTAGTATATGGAAGGTTAAGGATCATGGATCAGGTGACGTGACATGGAAACCCAACACCATTTTTTAATGTTTAGTACAAAACCTGATGTATGTGGGTTGTAGTGGTGCAACTTGCGTATAAGCATGTTGTACAATAGGTAGGGAGCATATATGTGGAAAAATAATGTTTTTAGATCTGATATTTGCAAAAAGGGACTTCAAGTCTACATAGGGAAATGGAAAAAGAAACTTTGTGCAAGTTTTCATAGGGTAAGGAAAATATTTCTATAACAGATTCCCCCTAATGTGTGAGGTCAGAGGAGTATATGTGATGGTCGAAATACAGTATAATACCCATAAGTGGACTAATGGGGAATGAACTGGAAGAACTAGCTACTCATGAAACTATTACAATCTGTATTGACTTTGCACACATGGCTGCCAATTTGAATTACACTGCAGATCCATGTGAACATATACCAAAAAATTGTCCATGGACATGAATAGGCAATACAAAAGTGGCTACATGCCAAAGGCTATCATAGTCATGAACAAGGCCCAGTAAAAATAGTCTCAAAATCAATTTGAATATATTTGTATAAAATGGAGTAAAATATGATCTCCCATGATCACTAAAGTCACATAGGTATAGGTCCAATGAAAGGTAGCAACAAATTAGGAAAGTTGCAAATATGAACTGATGTCTTCAAGTCTTCTACATAATCCGCCAAAGGTGCAAGGCTACATGATGTGAATAAAGGAGTTGAGTTCACAATGAGACCTCACTTGATTACTGATCATTGAGGTATACCGTTAAAAAACATGAGACAACCTACCAATAATGAAAGTAGGTATCAAGTCACTGAGTACATTCTTACAAGTGTGAATATAGGTTTTGGGGTTGAACACTTGAAGAATCTATCGATCAGGAGACATTGATGTATTCCCAACTGTCGATGGTGAGAGAACCTGCCACTAATGACTACAAGCCTCTAGGTACTCATAGGACTCTATATCTTGTCTCCAGAATAGATGAGTTGAAGTCGATGAAAGGAGACACACTGAAAGGAGAGAATTAAGGAATATCTCATCATTTAGTAGAAGGTACAAAGAAATATCTTGATAATTTGGAGGAAATCAGATGAATAACATGTTCATGAATCAACAACCGTGTGCGTCTTTCACGTGTGACAGATGCAAGCGGTACACAAAAAAGACCCTTTGAATAGTATCCAATAAGGAAAACTGCTGAAAAAGTTGAGGAAACCACCAATAAGGCTAATGGCATCGAAGACACTACATGAATCCTAATGTGTGAATAGATGTATTGTCGTCAAACACAAGGGAAACCACCTAGTCAGTGACCAATGATGAAATGTCGACTTCTTAGGTCAAGGTTACCTACTAATGAGGGAAGTAGCACCAAGGTGCATAATAGGACTATGATTTCATTTAATTTTGAAACACACTGAGGGTATGGTCGACATGAAAATTCAAGAGTTTTTAGGAATGGCCAACATGGGTTTATAGACATTCCTTGAACAAGAGCATGAGACATATGGAAAAATCTGGAAGCATAGACTCAATGATGAAACTTTGAGATGTGGGAGGAATCAATCAAACTCTCCATAGGGATTGGAAGAGTAACCAGTCAGGGGAGTAAACTCTTCGTAACGATCTCAGCTTCCTAAGGTCATGCTAAACCCAAAATTTTGATGAAAAGTGGAATAAAAAAATTTGTGCTCTGTTCAAAGACGAAATGACTACTGCCAATATAAGATAATATTGCCTTCCTTCCTATATTTTTTTGTTTTTTTACATTCAAATGAATGGTATGATGCAAAGGAGGAAATGAGTGTCGCAAGTAAGAAAACTAGTTCCAGTAGTGGAATATACCTATGCTCAATGCAAGGAGGTGCATGTGGGAGATGGACACTCGAGGGAATGTTTCCTCCTGGGCATAGGGTGTCAAGCTGCAAAGGATATAAATAAGGCTATGCTTGGCTGATGATGCAAACTTATGAGGTGAAAGGATTATACTGCAAAAGCTAGAACCGACAATAGGCTATGTTAACGCTCTGTAAATTTCCTAGAGGTTGTCAGAAAAGAATAAATCTATGGGAGGTAACTTTATCCAACCACTTCGAAGCTGGGATCTAGCCCTACCAACTTCAGAGAGGGATCTCTCTATATGATTTAGATATGTTTCAAATTTAAAATATTAGGCTAGGTAAATAAAATATGTTGGTTTTGTTGGTTGTAGTTTTTGTTGGGTTGGCTGAGAGAGCTTCACACATCCATTGGGCTATGGGGTCTATATCATGAAATAAAATCTAAACCAGAAAGAAAAGAAACTTTTCACAGGGCAAGATAATGTAATCGTTGGATTATTTTAGCAGCATAAATGAGGAATAGCAGAAAAGGTGAGAATGTCAATTACAACAAAGAAGCAGTTAAGAATTTATTTATCGTAAATTCAGAAGATGAAACACTAAAATCTTTTAAAGTCAGAAACAAGGTATACAAAGATAAATCCTACAATGTTTGTTACTTTCAAAGATTATATTTAGCAAACAGTGTGATAACTAAGCGATAATAACATTTAACTTAGAAAGGAAAACATCACCAGTGAATACACACAAGAATCCTATAAAAATGCCTCTTTGCATTAATGGAAGATCTCTTGAAAAATATTATAGTCTGATAGCTTGCGGGGCGTAACGATCAAACCTAAATACTTGGAAAAGTGAAGTATTTATAACCCAAAATTACAAACGATCCTATCATTAAAGATCAGGACGTGGTAAGTCTATTTTTAGCTTAACTAACTTAACAAATTGCAAAAATCTAGGAAACTATTTGATGATGTGTCGCAACTTCATGTTGTTTTCTGAGTGAACCGTTGGTGAGGCCTCTGCACGACTTCGTCTGACTGGATAGCTGACTAGGTTGGGACATCTCATCGACTACTCGATCAGGTCACAAATCTCTTCCCATTGAAGATGACTGGGAATGTTGACTTTGAGTAACCTTCAGTAGACTTCATCCATTTTTGTGTACCTGGCGAAAGTAGGCTTGATGATGAAGATGTACTGGATCTCATGATGTATGCTGAAGTCCAACTGCAGTGCATCTAGGAATGCCTTGCCAGTGATGCTGCCTTGAATTCCTGAAAATTTTGAACTATCCTTAGCTACATCGACTAGTCTCTTTTTGTAATCTGGGAGCGTCATCAATTTGTAATATATCACCTTCAAACCAGGAAGACCTTTCTTCTGTAGAACCTCGATCTTGCTAAAAAACCTTTGTACCCCTAGGTCCATGGCCTGAACCTTTTCTTCCTACTGTAGCATCATTCCTCTCTTGGTCAAGACTCTTTTGACCTCAAGGATGGTCTATGTTCTATCCTCAATTCGCATCTCTTCCAACTCCTCTCTGGTTTTAGAATTCAAGAATTTGATGATTTCATTAGCCTATGTGGGCATCTCTCCTAGCTCTGATCTAATCTTCTCGATGGCTTGTTTACTTCTCTGCACCAATTCATTTTGCTCAAACATAATCTATATCATTGGCCATATTTCATTCATAAACTTGGTGATGTCTGTCCAGACACTTTCTTTGACTTCGGCCAATGTTTTGTCTGCCACTGTTTTCTTTCGAAGCTGTTGTAACTCTTGTTTGAGTTGATCTAACACTTGTTTTTCCTTGGAGTAGTTGGTTTGGTAAGAAGATTTGAGTTCCTGAAGGTTCTCAATCTCCTTTTTGAGCCTGTTAATCTCTGTCTCCTGGAGGTTCATCTCTTCCATAGATTTAGCCAATTCAACCATCTTTTCCAGAGACGTTAGTGGATTTCCCGAAGGAACTTCTACTAGTGATGTTGTGCTTACTCCTGAGAGTGGAACTGCACTCAAGGTAATGAATTCCATGGGTTTTGACTGCTCTTTCTCTTTCACTAACATATCCATTTCAGCTTCCATTTCCTTCAATTGTGCATTCTTCTCCATGATCAACTTAAGCATTTCATGTTTTTCTCCTTCTATCTCTACTATTTCCTTTGCCTACGAGTCTACTGTTGGTGGAATCTTTAATTGTTTCCTCAAAGACACTATGTCATCATTTTTATTTTTGATCATCTCCTCGACTTCTTTCACATTCGAGGGATCATACCCAATCTTGAGGACCAGTTCCTCCAACGTCTTGATCCTATTATCCTTGGCAAAGGATGATATTTTATCCAACTTCAACTATGTTTGGACGTTGTTTAGAGACACTTGTAACCTGGAGGTAGTAGTGGAAGCATCTGCTAGTGTGGAGAAAACCATTTCTCCAGTTTGCCTGTGTAGATCCATTTGATCGGCTGGGTGCACGTCCTTAGTCTGGAATTTGAAAGTTGCCCTTTTGTAATCGGTGATTACCTTTGGGTCTGGCACCTGTGCTTGGAGAAATTCTATGTGCATTTTTCCCTTCTCCGTGTCGAGTCTTGATAGTAGCCTGTGTTGTGCATTCGACGTTTGCTTCTAGAATTGGGCGTATGTGCTTCTATTCAAAGTCTGATTCTTTTACTTGATCAGATCATATTTCTCAAAAATACTCAGCTTCGGTCCTGTCTTGTCTGGCTGGTTGATTGGTGGAGTATCTGTAGGCTTCTTTGTTAACACCGTGGTTATAATCTGCTTGCTTCTTGTACTAAGGAGCAACCGATCAACCTCTATCATTGTAGTGGATGGAATTTCCTCTTCTCCAGCCGGGTCAGGAGCCGAACTGGTTTTTGGCCTCTTGGTATGCAGTCGAAATTCTTCTAATGACACTTCAGTGACAGGAGGTGACAGATCCTTCCTAGGCCTTTTCTCCTTTGGATCCTGTGGTGTGGTTGTCTGTGATACAGTGACCAGGAGGTCCTGTTGTTCTATTTCAACCAAAGTATTTGGTTCCCACCCTATCTGGTTTGCAAATTTTTCTACCTCAGGCATAGATACGTGGACATACGTGGACATACGGGATATTCTTTTTTTTTATGCTCATCTCTGAAATAATCCTGCATGGATCATAGTGCCATGTGAAACTCACAAAGAATTTCATTTCCTTTAGCATCCTGTCTGCTTCCTCCCCGACACCTCGACTGTTGCATATGAAAGACCCAATCTACCCTTTGATTCTGAGTTGTTGCTTCTTCTTTAAAGACACAAAATGAATATCATTCGAGTTTATCATCTACCTTATGTATTCTAGGGAAAAAATTCTGACAGGTAAGTATTTGGGCAGTTTATATGGGGCCAAATCACACCCATAGACTTTGATCTCAGTGTGATTTTGGTACAGGTACCAATCACC
Source organism: Picea engelmannii (assembly GCA_009831015.1). NCBI lineage: Eukaryota > Viridiplantae > Streptophyta > Pinopsida > Pinales > Pinaceae > Picea > Picea engelmannii. The sequence goes on along the minus strand of ML777566.1, from coordinate 1,049,083 downwards.
AGTCTTTGTATGATCTGAGAGATGTAGGATCCTCTGAACTTCATCATTAATCCTGGGTTCAGGTCTGCCGCTGAGCATACTCACCACTAGGTGGTAGAACTGATTGATGAACTGCTTGAAACTGAATTATGTGGAGTTATGTCTGAGTAGGGAAGTCCATGCAGTTATTGCCTAGGGTCTGCCATCTCCATCCATCTTCTGCATAGAAAAAGCAAATTTGTCCGCTTGGAAGAAAATGAACAGGTATGCCAGTATTGAAGAATACTGGAACATGTCTTTTGTGGAGAAATTGATGAATTGCTCATGAATGTTGTCTGCCAGGAACGTGCTGAAGTCGAATTGTGTTGTGGATTTCTCATCAGTGGAGAAAATAGACAAAAATCCTAGAATGTGTTCATCTACCCATTAATCTGAATAATAACCCAACAAGGCGAATAGCGACGTGATAACTTGGTTTCCTTTTGTTGAGAACATAGAGGAAGGATAAGGGGGAATTGTAGTGGGGAGTTGAGTGAACTATGGAAGAAAAAGATCAAATATTTGAGCTCTTTGAGGAAATGACAGCTTCTGGTATATCTCTGTGATTATATCGAGGTTAAAAGGTGAGGCGGAGTCGGCTTGGGATATTTGCATCATTTGGTTGATGGTTTCTGGCGTGATGAGGAAAATAATTTCCCCGGAGGAGGATACGATGGCTCTTTTCTCAGGGATATAGTGGGTTTGGCACTTGAGGGTGAAATCTGGGAAATGGTGAATCTGGGGGAAGAGATACAAGGGTAGGTTGGACTCCCAGAGTCCAATTCGTCACTCTGGTTCAGGAAGTCTTCTTTAAGCCATGACTGAAGGTCTGTGAAGTCGAAATCGCACTTAGTGTCTCTGATTAAGTAGTCTTTGTCGGCCAGTGGAATCATGTCGAGGTCGACAGGAGGTGGGAGAAATGGATTCTCCTCTCCTTCTAATCATTTTGACTTTGGCACCATTACTGTAACAATAATTGCAAATAAAAAAACGTTAGCGGGGACGAATGTAGATGGGGGTGACTGACTATAACGTAGAGGAAAACGAGGTTAATTCTCTAGTGCGATGAGTGGGTAAATGATCAAGGAATGAAGTGATGAGGGTATTTTTGAGTAAACGGGTATCCGTTGGGCGCGAGAGACAGGTCAGCTGGTTAACGGACAAGTTATCCAGTAATAAATGGCCAACGGGCCATTTAGAACGTGAGATGGCAGGTGACAATGATTGAGGGATACAGATGAGTGATGTGGCGGTTATCGATTGGGGGGAAAAATCATGGTGAGGGGACTTGCCATGGGTGAACAAGGGAGAAGGATTGACGGAGTTACGGAATGTGACTTTTACGGGAAAGGTGGATAATGACATCATGAGGTGATGAGGTATGTCATATAGTAATATGTGGTGGGACTCGGGACCAATAGATTCATGCCATGCATAGATAGGGGGGCCG
>ML777566.1:993777-1047516 GCA_009831015.1 Picea engelmannii | reverse complement strand
AGGTTTGTGGGCACTCTTTAACACACATTCCGGACCCCCCCCCTTCCATTAAAGGCAGAATGGATGGAGGGGTCTAGAATCCAATACAAACCGTAGATATAAGCATTGAAACTTGGGCAGTCCAGATGCGTGCATACATTATCTCCAATTCCGGGACCCCCCCCCCCCACCACTAAAGGTAGAACGGTCGGGGGGGGTTCGAAAAAAATTGTCCATCGTAGATCTAGGCATGATCATCTGAGTCGTTGATACATGAGCAGTGCATAAATGCAAGTACAAAAGCATATGCACCCAGAGAAACTTAGGATAAGTGCATATCATGGGTTTTCCCCAAGATTTTACATGTTTACATCACCAAGGGGTTAGACAACCAACCTTTTAAGCATCCAAGACATGGTCCAACATTGATCATCGAGCTGGTTTTATTGAAAATAAAGCAAACTACCCTATGTTCTAACCTAACTTCCTATGAAAATTAGCCCAGATTAAACTATTGGGCTAAGAACTTATTCTATCTTGGGGCTATCTGACCAAGATTAGACAGCCTAGCCAGATTTATTCACTAACTAACCTAGATCATTTGGATAAGATTAAACATTTTAGCCAAGATTATTCACTATTCCTATCAACATCAATTTAAAAGAACTTGGCCATGCTTGAAAGGTATGGACCAAGTCACTGTTATTGCACGGGGCTCTATTTAAATTCTTTTATGCCCTCTTTTATTCTTTCTTTTTCTTTTTCTTTTCTTTTTCTTTTTTCTTTCTTTTCTTTTTTCTTTTTCTTTCTTTTCTCAAATTATTTGAAGAATGAAAAATCATTTGACAAACAAAAAACACTAAAGAGATAACATTTCAGTCACCAGTTGATCTTATAAATTATAGGGTGATAACAAGCTCGATACTGCAAGCAAGATGTAACATCCCCAACCACCGAACACGATGGGAAACGCCACAAAGGAACATCGTTCTGCTCTGATACCGTTTTGTAACTTCCCCGACCACCAACAGTCAGGCCCTGCTACTCATAGGAACAACAATTATCATATGCATATAAATATACACATAAACAAACAACATATTATGTTCATACATAGATTAATGCGGAAATAACAATAAGCCTACATATACAACATATACCGGCATTACTCATCAATTATAACACATGTACACATACATAGCATGCAAATGAACATAAAATTGGTACTCATATTTTAATAGAAGACCACCAACTACATGCAGACCTTCCACGAACCTCTAAGACATAGACCACGTTACTCATCACTCTCAGCAGTGGGTCACCCCTGAGTTGGTACTCAGATTGATCAGAATCTGGACCAGGGGTTAAAATTTAGCACAAAAATAAAAGTGTTTGGAATCACTTCCAAACGAACAAGAGCATAGGCCTCATTTTCACAAACCCAACGCACTTTGAACAGGGTCAAACAGACATCGGATGAGTGATATATCACGATCTGTTCAATTTGCCAAACAGGCAAAAAAATTGCTAACTGTGTAGTCCGTATAGGTGATGAAGTGGCATGTCCATACATGATGACATAGCAAGGTACAAATCACACATGGTAGGTGACATGGAATGATGTTGAGTTGATAGATGACATTTCAGATTTGATTTGGCAAACGCATGGACGAATGGAGGTGAGACACGTGGCATTTTTGTCCAATGGTATGGTGCCACGTGGCACCTTACTGTTTTGGTGTTTAAAATTTTTATGGAGTCAATGGGATTCGAACCCTGGACCTCCATACACTATACAAATTCTTTGACAAAGTCCAAAAAACCAACGCACCACAAAATTGTTTCTTACCATAATACATTGTGAATTGTATTTAAAGTTATGGTATGTTCATTTTGGCGTCGGGGTCTGGGTTGGGGCTTAGCCCCCAGCTCCCATTTTTATATGTTCCATATGAGCCTTTCCACATGAACCTTTGCACAGGATTTTAAATGGTCCCTCAAATCGCACAACCACCACTTGTCACACCCATGGCTAACCTTGGAATGGGTGCCTAATTGTGCATCGAGACATGGCCACATGGCCCCCATGCGCCCAACACCTCCTCGTTTTGGGGGCTTAGTTTCTCTAATGGTGCGACAATTTTGTGCATTTCATAGGAACATTGCATGTGATGGGTTTAGGCATGGGAAACGTCCAAAATCTAGGTTACTCACACATGAGGTGTGAATTGGCGAACTACAGAAAACAAGCTTGAAGGAGGAAAATGCCAGGAGGCCTATCTTCTTCATTGTTTGGCCAAATGAGGTGTCGTAAAAGCCCATCTAGAAGTTTCAGGATCTCCAGGGAGCTTAGGGCCACCATTGATGGAGGTCATGCTCAGATGAGCCCAAGTCTATTTTCTGTGACTGAATAGTCATTTTTGACTAATTGTTATGCTCTTAACACATTGGGATAGGTTTAAGAGGCATTTGAGGACTTTTACAGGTGTTGTTTCCACAAGAAAGCTCAGGGACTCTCAAGGCCACATGTATAAGAGGTCATGCCCAGATGAGACATGGTCCGTTTTCAGAGTTTTATTAGTCATTTTTCGGGTTTTTATGTATTCAGAACCCAATGGTATAGTCAGTAAATACATTGGAGTTGAGTAGCAGCTTGTAAAAGAATCTTTGAAAAACTAATCCCAGAGAGCCTAGTCCATTGATGGAGGCTCAAGGAGATGTAGCCTAGTTGGGGGTGATCTCCTTTATCATCTTGTTATTGTTGTGAGTTTGTTGGTTTATTTTCTGCAAGTTATGTTTGTTGTGTATTTATTTAAACCACGTATTTAACCTTACAAATACCTCACACATAAACATTTAAAAGAAGCATAAAATTGACACATAAAACCTCTTGCACAACTAAGACATTGAACAAGTTCCTAAAGTTTATTTTAATGGAGTAGAGGATGCTTGCATAGCATAATAAGTCATCCCTCTATTTTCATATCAGGTGGTATCAGATCATAGTTTTTCTCATGTGATTTCCATTGATAGCTAGAGATTTAGCTGTTGGTATTATTGTGCAAGTTTTGTGTTGAAGTTTGATAGCTTGCAAAGATGGAGGAAGCTTCAAACAGTAAGAGTTCACATACATATTCATTAGCCAAGTTCTTTGACAAAGAGATGTTGGAAGAGTTTCTAACCATGAGAGATGTGGTTCAAGAGATGTGGGAAGATAGGAAGGAGAGCATTGTCCTTCAAGAGCAGTTGATGGCCATGAAGGAGAAGAAGCACCGGCTTCTTGAAAAGTTGTATGAGATGGAGACTCAACCCCATGAGGCAAACGAAACCCTTACCAAGTACATGCATGAACATGAGGTATGTAATGTTGGTTTTTCTTCAAATTCCTCTCAAGATGAATGCTTTGTTGTTTCTGAAAATCACACTAGAGGAATTGGGTCCAATTTATTGTTAGAAAAGGGCTATGAAGGTAGAGGGTAAGGAAAGCATGCACAAGGCATTGTTGAGCCTATTTTTGTTGAGGAAAGGCCCAACTATAGGGGTCATGGATATGAACAAAAAGATGGAGCATATTCCAAAGTTGAGGAGATAAGGGAAATAGTTCCAAGAACAACTTTTGTTCCAAGTTCAATCCCTCAAGCATGGAAAGTATGTGTTAAAGATGAATGCAAATGTGTGAGACAAGATATTTGTGACATCCATGAGGACAAGAACATTTTTGTTGGTCTTCAAAGGAGGGCTGGTAATTCTTCAAATTCACCTCCTCAAGAAGGCAATAAAGGTGAATGTTCAACAACTTTTGTTGCAAGTTCAATCCCTCAAGCATGCAAAGTATGTGTTCAAGATGAATGCAGATGTATGAAACACGAGAGTTGTGACAGCCACGAGGACAAAAACATTTTTGTTGGTCTTCAAAAGAGATATAGTAACTCTTCAAATTCACCTCCTCAAGAAGGCGATAAAGGTGAATGTTCAACAACTTTTGTTGCAAGTTGAATCCCACAAGCATGCAAAGTATGTGTTCAAGATGAATGCAAATGTGTGAAACAAGAGAGTTGTGGCAGCCATGAGGACAAGAACACTGTTGTTGGTTTTCAAAAGAGAGCTAGTAACTCTTCAAATTCACCTCCTCAAGAAGGCGATAAAGGTGAATGTTCAAGGTATATTTCTACCTATAATTCAATTTCTTTTGATCATGTTAAGCATGGTAAATTTGCATGTAAAAATGGAAGAAAAAGTTCATGTACATATTGTGGTTTAGATAACCATCATGTTTCAAGATGTTGGAAAAGATTGACCACATTCAGGAAACTTCCCAAGCAAAGGCAAATTGAAAAGAAGATGCAAAAGATTTGCACTCATTGCCAAAAGAGGGGTCATCTCATTGACCAATGTTGGACATTGCATCCAACTACTCATCCACAACACAAGAAGTAGATGGATAAAGAGACTGGAAAGAATGGAAGAGGAGATTCCATCATTGATGTGAGTCAAGATGATTCACAAGAAGACGATTTCCAGCAGAAAAAGTCACCATTGAAATGGATTGGTAAGAAATGGTTGGATTATTGAACAAGTAAGGCTTTCATTTTTCTGTTTATAGATGCACTCTTCAGCCTTATGGATGTATTTATGTTGAAAGCATGACAAGTTGCAGCAGTTTATCACAACTTGTATGATGCAAGTTTGCATGTGAATGCCATTCTTTTGAAGGCATTCTTTTTGTTGCACAACTTCGCCAGGAGGATGTAAAAGAGGGGTATGATAATCACTTATTGCAGCCATTTAGCTTTTCATTTCTATCTCTTATGTACCCACGTGTTTTTGGGTTTATGTACTTATGTTTGTACTCAAAGAAGAGTTGAAGAGCTATGCACATGCATGTGATTTTGTATGTGTAAAAGGTGAACTTGATGATAGTTTCACTCTGAGTGACTCATGAATGTACCATGGTTGTGTATCATGAATGTCAACTTTTGAAATGTCGATATGTTTCAAATGAGTCTCGACTGGTGTTGATGTTGTCTTGATGACTATGTTGTGTCGATCATGTTTTTCGACTTATGTTTAGTCAATGGTGTTTGTCGGCTTGTAAGTCGATTTTGAGTACACCAAGATGCAAGAAAACGCCATGTGCTTTGATGAAGTACAAGATGTGACCATTTTCTTGAAGAGTAAAAAGCCTTTGTTGGCATCATTTTTTAGTCTTGTATAAATTTTGTTTTCAAGATTGATGGTTTTCTTGGTTTGTAACAATATGTCACAGGAATTTTTTTTACAGCTATTGTAGAATGGATTGTGTTGACACCAAAGAGTTCATAAGAGGGACTTGATTCTCAGTGGGAACGCTGGTAGATTTCCAAGAACAAAGATAATAGTGGATTAGCAGCAGCCAGAGAACGGTGGTTGAGGGACATAACCAGTTACAGTGCAAGGCATGTCAAGGTACTCAAGTGATTGTCAAAAATAATTTTCAAGTAGAATCAGTTGATAGAGCTTGGAAGTAGAAGAGTATTGAATCTCAGATAGATAATCATCAACTTTTGTGGGTCCAAAAGCCTTTCAGTGAGAAGGCGTGATGAGAATCTAGACCAGGGGTCAAAATTTAGCCCAAAGAGAAAAGTGTTCAGAATCACTTCAAAAAAAATAGGAGTGTAGGCCTCATCATCAAAAACCCAATGCACTTTGAATGGTGTCAAACGAACATCGTATGAGTGAGATATCGTGATTTGTTCAATTTTCCAAACAGGTAAAAAAAATGTTGATTGTACAGTCCATATAGGTGATGACTTGGCATGTCCATACATGATGATGTGGCAGGGTATGACTCACATGTAGCAGGTGACATGGCATGATGCTGATTTGGCAGATGACATGTCAAGAGTTGATTTGGAAAACACATGGACGAATGGAGGTGAGACACGTGGCATTTTTGTCCAATGGTATGGTGTCGTGTGGCCTAGGCATGGGATGCCACGTGGCACCTTATTGTTTTGGTGTTTAAAATTTTTATGGAGTCCATGGGATTCAAACCCCGGACCTCCATACACTATGCAAACGCTTTGACAAATTCCGAACAACAAACGCACCACAGAACTGTTGCTTACCATAATACATTGTGAATTGTATTTAAAGTTATGGTATGTTCATTTTGGCGCGGGGGTCCGATATGGGGCTTAGCCCCCAGCTCCCATTTTTATATGTGCCATATGACCCTTGCCACATGAACCTTTGCACGGGATTTTAAATGGTCCCTCAAATCGCACACCCACCACTTGTCACACCCATGGCTAACCTTGGAATGGGTGCCTAATTTTGCATTGGGATGTGGCTACATGGCCCCCATGCTCCCAACACCTCCAGGTTTTGGGGGCTTACTTTCGCTAACAGTGCGACAATTTCGTGCATTTCACAAGAACATTGCATGTTCTAGGTTTAGGCATGGGAAACGTCCAGAATCCAGGTTACTCACACATGAGGTGTGAATTGGCGAACTGGAGACAACAAGCTTGAAGGAGGAAAATGGCAGGAGGCCTATCTTCTTCATTGTTTGGCCAAATGAGGTGTCGTAAAAGCCCATCTAGGGGTTTTTGGATGTTATGAATCCATTGGAATAGTTTTCAAAGCCATTTGGAGACCTTTTTTGTAGGTTTTACTACCTTGAAGTTTCAGGATCTCCAGGGAGCTTAGGGCCACCAATGATGGAGGTCATGCTCAGATGAGCCCAAGTATATTTTCTGTGACTGAATAGTCATTTTTGACTAATTGTTATGCTCTGAACACATTGGCATAGTTTTAAGAGGAATTTGAGGAATTTTACAGGTGTTGTTTCCACAAGCAATCTCAGGGAAGCTCAAGGCCACATGTATAAGAGTTCATGCCCAGATGAGCCATGGTCTGTTTTCAGAGTTTTATTAGTCATTTTTCGGGTTTTTATGTATTCAGAACCCAATGGTATAGTCAGTAAATCCATTGGAGTTGAGTAGCAGCTTGTAAAAGAATCTTTGACAAACTAATCCCAGAGAGCCTAGTCCATTGATGGAGGCTCAAGGAGATGTAGCCCAGTTGGGGGTGATCTCCTTTATCATCTTGTTATTGTTGTGAGTTTGTTGGTTTATTTTCTGCAAGTTATGTTTGTTGTGTATTTATTTAAACCACATATTTAACCTTACAAAGACCTCACACATAAACATTTAAAAGAAGCATAAGCTTGACACATAAAACCTCTTGCACAACTAAGACATTGAGCAAGGTCCTGAAGTTTATTTTAATGGAGTAGAGGATGCTTGCATAGCATAACAAGTAATCCCTCTATTTTCATATCAGGTGGTATCATATCATAGTTTTTATCATGTGATTTCCATTGATAGCTACAGATTTAGCTATTGTTATTATTGTGCAAGTTTTGTGTTGAATTTTGATAGCTTGCAAAGATGGAGGAAGCTTCAAACAGTAAGAGTTCACATACATATTCATTAGCCAAGTTCTTTGACAAAGAGATGATGTTGGAAGAGTTTCTAACCATGAGAGATGTGGTTCAAGAGATGTGGGAAGATAGCAAGGAGAGCATTGTCCTTCAAGAGCAGTTGATGGCCATGAAGGAGAAGAAGCACCAGCTTCTTGAAAAGTTGTATGAGATGGAGACTCAACCCCATGAGGCAAAGGAAACCCTTACCAAGTACATGCATTAACATGAGGTATGTAATGTTGGTTTTTCTTCAAATTCCTCTCAAGATGAATGCTTTGTTGTTTCTGAAAATCACACTAGAGGAATAGGGTCCAAGTTATTGTTAAAAAAGGGCTATGAAGGTAGAGGGTTAGGAAAGCATGCACAAGGCATTGTTGAGCCTATTTTTGTTGAGGAGAGGCCCAACTATAGGGGTCATGGATATGAACAGAAAGATGGAGCATATTCCAAATTTGAGGAGATAAGGGAAACATTTCCAAGAACAACTTTTGTTCCAAGTTCAATCCCTCAAGAATGGAAAGTATGTGTTCAAGATGAATGCAAATGTGTGAGACAAGAGATTTGTGACAGCCATGAGGACAAGAAAAATTTTTTTGGTCTTCAAAGGAGAGCTAGTAACTCTTCAAATTCACCTCCTCAAGAAGGCAATAAAGGTGAATGTTCAACAACTTTTGTTGCAAGTTCAATCCCTCAAGCATGCAAAGTATGTGTTCAAGATGAATGCAAATGTATGAACCAAGAGAGTTGTGACAGCCACGAGGACAAAAACATTTTTGTTGGTCTTCAAAAGAGAGATAGTAACTCTTCAAATTCACCTCCTCAAGAAGGCGATAAAGGTGAATGTTCAAAAAAATTTGTTGCAAGTTCAATCCCACAAGCATGCAAAGTATGTGTTCAAGATGAATGCAAATGTGTGAAACAATAGAGTTGTGGCAGCCATGAGGACAAGAACACTGTTGTTGGTTTTCAAAAGAGAGCTAGTAACTCTTCAAATTCACCTCCTCAAGAAGGCGATAAAGGTGAATGTTCAAGGTATATTTCTACCTATAATTCAGTTTCTTTTGATAATGTTAAGCATGGTAAATTTGCATGTAAAAATGGAAGAAAAATTTCATGTACATATTGTGGTTTAGATAACCATCATGTTTCAAGATGTTGGAAAAGATTGACCACATTCAGGAAACTTCCCAAGCAAAGGAAAATTGAAAAGAAGATGCAAAAGATTTGCACTCATTGCCAGAAGAGGGGTCATCTCATTGACCAATGTTGGACATTGCATCCAACTACTCATCCACAACACAAGAAGTAGATGGATAAAGAGACTAGCAAGAATGGAAGAGGAGATTCCATCATTGATGTGAGTCAAGATGATTCACAAGAAGATGATTTTCAGCAGAAAAAGTCACCATTGAAATGGCTTGGTAAGAAATGGTTGGATTATTGAACAAGTAAGGATTTCATTTTTTTGTTTGTAGATGCACTCTTCAGCCTTATGGATGTTTTTATGTTGAAATCATGACAAGTTGCAGCATTTTATCACAACTTGTATGATGCAAGTTTGCATGTGAATGCCATTCTTTTGAAGGAATTCTTTTTGTTGCACAACTTCGCCAGGAGGATGTAAAAGAGGGGTATGATACTCACTTATTGCAGCCATTTAGCTTTTCATTTCTATCTCTTATGTACCCACATGTTTTTGGGTTTATGTACTTATGTTTGTACTCGAAGAAGAATTGAGGAGCTATGCACATGCATGTGATTTTGTATGTGTAAAAGGTGAACTTGATGATAGTTTCACTCTGAGTGACTCATGAATGTACCATGGTTGTGTATCATGAATTTTGGAATGTTGATATGTTTCAAATGAGTCTCCACTGGTGTCGATGTTGTCTTGATGACTATGTTGTGTCGATCATGTTTTTTGACTTATGTTTAGTCGATGGTGTTTGTCGGCTTGTAAGTCGATTTTGAGTACACCAAGATGCAAGAAAATGACATGTGCTTTGATGAAGTACAAGATGTGACCATTTTATTGAAGAGTAAAAAGCCTTTGTTGGCATCATTTTTCAATCTTGTATAAAAAAAAAATTCAAGATTGATGGTTTTCTTGGTTTGTGACAAGATGTCACAGGAATGTTTTTTACAGCCATTGTAGAACGGATTGTGTTGACACCAAAGAGTTCATAAGAGGGACTTGATTCTCAGTGGGAACGCTGGAAAATTTCCAAGAACAAAGAGAATAGTGGATTAATAGCAGCCAAAGAACAGTGGTTGAGGGACATAACCAGTTACAGTGCAAGGCATGTCAAGGTACTCAAGTGATTGTCAAAAATACTTTTCATGTAGAATCAGTTGATAGAGCTTGGAAGTAGAAGAGTATTGAATCTTAGATAGATAATCATCAACTTTTGTGGGTCCAAAATCCTTTCAGTGGGAAGGCATGATCAGAATCTAGACCAGGGGTCAAAATTTAGCCCAAAGAGAAAAGTGTTCAGAATCACTTAAAAAAAAACAGGAGTGTAGGCCTCATCATCACGAACCCAATGCACTTTGAACGGTGTCAAACGAACATCGTATGAGTGAGATATCGTAATTTGTTCGATTTGCCAAATAGGTAAAACAAATGTTGACTGTACAGTCTGTATAGCTGATGACTTGGCATGTCCATACATGATGATGTGGCAGGGTATGACTTACACGTGGAAGGTGACATGGCATGATGTTGATTTGGAAGATGACATGTCAAGAGTTGATTTGGAAAACACATGGACGAATGGAGGTGAGACACGTGGCATTTTTGTCCAATGGTATGGTGTCGTGTGGCCTAGGCGTGGGATGCCACATGGCACCTTATTGTTTTGAAGTTTAAAATTTTTATGGAGTCCATGGGATTCAAACCTCGGACCTCCATACACTATGCAAACTCTTTGACAAATTCCAAACAAAAAACGCGCCACAGAATTGTTGCTTAGCATAATACATTGTGAATTTTATTTAAAGTTATGGTATGTTCATTTTGGCGTGGGGGTCCGGGCTGGGGCTTAACTCCTAGCCACCGGTTTTATATGTGTCATATGACCGTTTCCACACAAACGTTTGTGTGGGAGTTTAAACGTTCCCCCAAATTGCATGCCCGCCACTTGTCACACCCACGGCTAACCTTGGAACGGGTGCCTAACTTTGCGTTAGGACGTGGCCACATGGCCCCCATGCGCCCAACACCTTCGCGTTTTGGGGGATTAGTTTCGCTAACGGTGCGATAATTTCATGAATTTCATGGGAACAATGCGTGTGTTGGGTTTAGGCATGGGAAATTCCTAGAAGCCAGGTTACTCACACAGGATGTGTGAATTGGCGAAGCAGAGACAACAAGCTTGAAGGAGGAAAATGGAAGGAGGCCCATCTTCTTCATTTTTTGGCCAAATGAGGTGTCATAAAATCCCATATAGGTGTTTTTGGATGTTATGAATCCATTGGCATAGTTTTCAAATCCATTTGGAGACTTTGTTTGTAGGTTTTACTACCTTGAAGTTTCAGGAGCTCTAGGGAGCTTAAGGCCACCATTGATGGAGGTCATGCTCAGATGAGCCCAAGTCTATTTTCTTTGAATGAATAGTCATTTTTGACTAATTGTTATGCTATGTACAAATTGGGATAGGTTTCATAGGAATTTGAGGATTTTTACAGGTGTGTTTTCCATAAGGAAGCTCAAGGAAGCTTAAGGCCACATGTAGAAGAGGTCATGCCCAGATGAGCCATGGTTCGTTTTCAGAGTTTTATTAGTCATTTTTTGGGTTTTTATTTATTCTAAACCCAATGGTACAGTTAGTAAATCCATTTGAGTTGAGAAAAAAATTGTAAAAGAATCTTTGAAAAACTAATCCCAGAGAGCCTAATCCATTAATGGAGGCTCAAGGAGATGTAGCTCAGTTAGGGGTGAACTCCTTTATCATCTTCTTATTGTTGTAAGTTTTATGGTTTATTTTCTGCAAGTTATGTTTGTTGTGTATTTATTTAAACCACATATTTAACCTTACAAAAACCTCACACATAAACATTTAAAAGAAGCATAAAATTGACACATAAAACCTCTTGCACAACTAAGGCATTGAGAAAGGTCCTCAAGTTTATTTTAATGGAGTAGAGGGTTCTTGTATAGAATAACAAGTTATCCCCCTATTTTCAAATCAAATATCCACCCAGGGAAAAGGAATCCTATACTAGGCTGAGGTTACAAAAAACTTCATAGTGCAACTCGAAGTATTTTCTCCAAGAGCCTACTTATGCCCACTACTCAGAGACTCTCATTCCCCACATGCCTGTTCCACCACGAGAATATGTACCTTCATTGTTCCATAGTCCATCATCTGCTCCACTTCCCTTTCAGGGTCTCGACAACAAGCCAGGTTAGGAATTCTCAGAGCTCTGTAGATGGTGTTGCACACTCTCTAGGAGAAAATTACTTTCCAACAAACTCTCCAATAGGCTACTTATGCCCACTACTGACATACTCTCATTACCCACATGCCTATTCCATGCCAGGAATATGCACCTTTATTGTTCCATAGTCCATCGACTACTCCACTTCCCTTTCAAGGTCTCAACAATAAGCCAGATCAGGAATTCTCATAGCTCTGTAGTTGGTGCTAGACTCTCTCTAGGAGAAAATGACTTCCTAGAAAAATCTCTCACCCAGAGAGAGCTTCTCACATGCCTGACAACCTTCCTCTTCAATCACGGGCCTAAAAACACGCTTCCTCAACCAGCTTCAACTCAATTCTAGCAAGTGAGGGAAATAACATGGCTCAATATAGCTCAGGGGATGGAAAAAACCACAATTTGATAAGGCTCAACACGATTCTGGAAAGTAAAAATACGTTGGGCTTCATAGGAAAACATAGTTCAACTTCACGAGTTACTGGTTTCAGAGGTGCATGAAATATGTAGGGGTCAATGATGGAGAAAAATCAAGTTAGCCGAAGGATGGAAGAATGGGAAGAGAAAACCCCCAATGAGATAACTTTTCATCTTTAACTGCATGCACCCAGGTTGACACCTATATTCCTGGAGTTGCATGCACTCCATTTATCACTCATTCCCTTTCCCAGGAACTTACGATAACTAGGTTTATTTTCCCCACTTTAGTATTTTCATTTTCAAGAATATATTTTAATATTCCCTTGGGTTAATCCTTTTATCTTAGCCCCTCCTTCATAGCCTCTCAATCCCATCCCTTTCCCTACCTAGTGGAGCTTAGTCCCCCATTATGATTTATCGCGGTCGGTCTACACGCAGTGATGTATTTATATTAAATATATGAGTATTTACACATATACAATAATAGGCTCACTGGCCGTTGCATCTAGGCTCTCTGGCCTAATCATCACATAAGCCTCCTGGATTATTATAACTTGGCTCACCATCGTATCAAACATGTTTACAATTCATAATTACAACTGGGGTTTTACCTGGGGATATTACAATCCCCTCCCATTATTTTTTCACTGTCCTCAGTGCAACATGTTTATACATATACAATTCAAAATTCTTCAAAAATCTCCAAGATTTAGCTATTGGAATCATGTTATCCACCCAATGCTCTACTTTCAAGAACCAATTCTTGTGTTCATATTGCAGTTGAAACTCAATTTATCTATTCCATAGAGCTGCTTCAGGAAAGAATTCAACTCATTGTTCCTTGTTAAATGCTTCAATTAAACCTCATTGAATTCATCAACTGGATGTAGATCCACGATGTTCCACCCAGCCTTAGATCTCAATATTGATAAAATCTCAGTAGGTATATGACTCCACATATGTAAACACTCTTCTCATACACCTATTCATTCATAAGAAACATTAGAACATACATGCAATATATATATATATTCAATTCTAATAAAATTATAACCTGTATACAAGATACACAACATACAATCAATAGAGAATTGATACTTATCTTTTAATTGAGAAGACCTTCCACCCCTGAGAATGGATATGAATCCATTGATCCAATGGCTTCCCACGATAGCCATAGTCCACAATCTATATCAAAATGGTCTACAGAAAGGTACCAAACCTCACCAACACTCTAACCAACAATATCTCATTCCCCACATTCTTGTCCCACCCCAGGAGTGTACACCTTCACTGTCACAAAGTCCATCAGACACTACACCTCCCTTTATTTGGGCTTCAACAATAGGATGGACAAGAATTCTCATAGAACCATGGTTCCAGGAGTTCCAACTTCCCTCAAAGGTCTCAAGGTACCCTCTAGGCCTCATACTAGGGAACCTATCCCCACAATTCTCTCTATAGGGCTCCATCCTTCTCCAAGGAAACTCAAGGAGAAGTGTACACACACTCAGATCCACCGAAGATCCACAGGGTAAGATCCATTGTCTCCAATCAACATATTCCCTGAGCTACTCTTTGTAGTCAACATTCCAACTTTAATCAACATCATCTCATCTACATCACCCACATGCAGTTATCATGAGAAAACATAAAATAATTTATTTAGAAACTCAAATTTAGTTCAAAGGGAATTCATATTTTTCCTAAAACATGAAATTCTATTTCATAGTTCTTCTTGGTTGTTTCCATATTATGAATGCAACCTTCCTGGTGGTCTTCCACAGGCACCAAATTGCATACCATTTTTCCTGCAATGCTTCATCTTGCATACAACCAACAAATTGTCAGTATTTCCTATACATCATAATTCAATTGCAATATGTACAAAACCTTATGTAGTGATCTTAGAATTGCTTGCACCTAGAAATTCAATCACAATTAACCAAAAGTTTAATAAAATAGAATTACTCGTCATTCTATGCATATGCATGTTCATAGTAATATATGTAAGTTCATTGCTTCTTTTTCTGAACAAGAAATTTTCTATAGTCAATGCTTACGTGACTACTTGAATTGCAACTTCCCTATTGCAATTTCTATCCACTCCTGAAATGTACTCAACTTCATGGGTTAACACAATTTCAGTTGTTATTAACAATTATTCCCATGCCATAATATATATGCATGTACTTACAAAACTCATTCCACAAATGCATTTAAATATACAATTATATCACTTACCATGCATGAGTGCAATTCTCAATGCATATTTATTCAATGCACCTTGCATTGAATTACATAATTCTCTTTATCTCAATAATGTATTTCATCATCCATAAGTTGGAATTTTGGCCAATGTCTTGACACATTCCCCACACACTTCCTATTGTCTTCCCAATTAATTAGATGCCTTCCTTTTCGAACTGAACACTACACCAAGAATATAATTTTGTGGTGTTCATTAGTATTACTAGAAAAGTTGCATTCGTTTTATTTAGAGGTAGGAATCTTTTGTTACCTGTGTGGCTCATAACCTTTCCATATCCATACTTTTCCATATCCAACCATGTTCTGGTCTCATACATGACTATCTTTAATGCCATTCATTCCTATAACAAGTTCTTATATTTTATTTTCTTTGGTTATTACCTCATAACCAAATTAACATGACATTATACTATGTCAATGTGTGCATTCAAAAGATAAATATATTTGATAACTATAACATGCCTCTAGCCTTTATAACATCTAGTGGTATCTTATTCATGTTAATGCATTCAAATAATACCATCCTGTGTATCATAAAAAATCAATTGTGGGAAAATTCTTACCTGAATTTCCTTCAGTAATTCTGCAATAAGAGTAATAAAAACTCATACCTCCATGACAGTCGTTAATAAATTTTATGCTGCTTGGATGGTTGATGACAGTAGAAGCTTCCATGCTTCTTTTATCAGAATTATAACCAACACTTCATCTTTATGTTACTTCCTTCCATATGCAACATCATCACCATCAACACTTGCAAAAATACAAGCATTCTTTCCTCTTGCTAACCCAACAAGCCATAACATACTTTCTACCACAGAAATTGAAGAAACTTATTTCTCCCTGTAAAAAAATTCCTTGTTGATCCCAGAAGTCTACAATTCTTCCTGAATTCCTGGATCTTCTTGTGCTCTCATTGTAGTCATTATACATTATTAGTTCTGACCTGAGCACTTTCTAGCCAAATCACTCTTCGATACTTTTTCATTTATAGTCATGAACTAAGATGATATTAACCTTCAACTTTCATTTATCCCTTGGATCCTACCATCCCAAATCGTACTTGGATGAATTAAATTCCAAACCAAGTTGTTTTATAGACTCTAGATTCTTCAACATCCAAATAATCTTGAGGAAAGAACTTCTTCAACCCTTTTCATGACTGAATAATTTATTATTTAAGGTTTTCTTGTACTCTTCTCTTCCCTTTTCCAACTAGCCTCAAACTTGACTTGCCTAGGCAATCTATAGCATATTGTAAGGATGCACATGTTCGTCCTTTTCTAGCTACATAGAATAAACTGAAAATACTTCTTTCACCTTACCATCATAGCTTCAAGTGATACCTCCAAACTTGTGGGTTTTCACACATGGATCTATGTCACTTAAGACAACTTCTTTCCAGGAACCATCTCCTCTGCATTCAAAACCATGCTTAGAACCATTTTATTCTTCTAATATCTTAGGATGTTCATGGAATTGACTCCATACAAGAGATTTTCCTTGTCGACTTTCCATACTTTCTACTACATATTATGCTGATATTATTTTTCATCATTCCCCTATTACTTGGATCCCTCTAATTCAATTCGTTCATGACCCAATTATTTTTCCAGTCATGTTCTGTGAGTAACCTTGGATAGTTAACACCAGATGGATTTCTCCACCTAGCATTCACATTTGATGTGCAAAGATTGTCACCTATACTGTCTTCCCTAAACAAGAATTTCATTCAGGGTTTCCATGTTGCTTATTGAACCCAACATCTGATCCAATGACTTCTTAAAGATTTCAATGAAAATGAAGAATCCTCTCTATCCCTTTTTTTTTTATCTATAGACATATCTAGCATTTTTATTTTTATTTTAAATGTAACCATTACATCTAAAAATGGGCGTACGACATGTTTTGTTAGCTAGAACCACAATATACCATTTTGGTATTATATGCACAATTTTTCCTTTTATGGTTACCAAAAATATCCTCTCTGACTTCATGTTATATAATATTCTAAATCCTCAAATATATATGAATACTTGGAATCCTTTTTTTGAGATCTTTCCAATGACTGCTTCCTTTCTCAATTCTGAGCTTTGAGCATAAAGTTATGATCCTTTAAAACTTGTTTTTTTTATCCGATGCATTCCTTGTGCAGTTGATCTCTTTTCTATGAGATAATGGCTCTTAGATCTTGCTGGACCCTATAAAAAATTCCCAGGTATTCAATACCTCTTTTGGTGCAGGTTCGAACAAGATGAAACCCATGGGCTTCCTTCCTAACCCCTTTTCCCTTCTTTAACAAATTTTTTGAGCACTAGCCCTTTTTCTTTATCCCTAAATTGCATCTGACCACGTGCTATGACACAGTGCTATCGTTAGGTGCTTATTCGGAGCCCTGCGATGTTTGGGGATCTAGAACTTAGGCTTCAAAAGATATTGCTACTACATTTCTTATTTCTCTCCAACATCGAATTGGCGAACTTCGCGAAGTGGGGTGGATCAATGGTCCATGAATTCGTCAACAACCAACGGTTGGTATTTATTACGAAACTCTGGGCTTCAGAAGTTCTAGGTTTTCCATACTCTCCAAACTTTCAGAGTTCCCATTCTCCAGACTGTTGTATCAGTTTCCATGTACCTTCTCCTGATAAATGGTCGATATTAACTCCAACCTCCGGGAGTTCTCTACTCAATGCAATTGCAAAACAATGCCTCTGGAGTACCAAGTCTCTAGACCTTAGGATCAGGTGCCACACATCCACTCGGGCCCACGGTCTTCATTCTTGAACTAATAAATACTGAAAACGTCGCATCAAATCTAGTACCTTTAAAATTGTGGGGACACGGGTTGGTGGTTTTGGATTAACCTGTTGATCATTCCACAATTCTCCCCGTGCTGACAACTACCCCTTCTGGGAAACCGTGGTTTGGATTGCGGGACCACCCTGTACAATTATCTTTCATGCAACTTCGATATCCCCAATGCCTCTTGGCCATCAATCTTGATAGATCGTGATCAAATTTAATGCATCTCCGATCCATCTAACTTCTTCACCAAGTTTAACTACCTTATGCCACCACCCAGAGCACCATGTGGCAGGACACACAAAGAAGACACGCAGCCCAATCAGGCAGGTAACATATGTCACATTCTAATTTCATTTATATCTTACAAAGGTTCTTAACTCATTGACATGGGGCACATGTCCCATGTGTCCACATCATCCCTAGTGACATCAACAGGCCATGACACTTCGAGACTTCAGGCTTCGGGAGATTTCACCTTAGCATACCCTGTTTCTCCTGAACACTGAACTCCCAAACTTCTTACCTTCCACTCTTGGCTTAACCCTATGGTTCAAATCCATTCTTCGTCAAATCCAATGATAAACACTTCTACCCCCCATAGATCTACAATGTAGATCCTCTTCGGGACTTTGGAACTTCAGTCTTCAACCCTTTCTTCTCTATCACACATAAACTTCTTCGAAGTCGTGAAGTCCGAAGTACTTAGGGGTTAATCCTCATGAACCTTTATCCAGATATGATGTTTGTGAAGGATCCTCCTTCTCCCGAATAGATCCCATGAACCAACTTCAAACCTTGTGGTTCCAAACCCACGGTTATTGTAGTCTCTTTTCTCTGCAATCATTCTTGAACCACTATACCTCCTGAGCTTCCAAACACAACCAAGGTTTTCTCTTGGCACTGTGTAATTCTCTGAAATTCAAATTTTTTCCTTTTCAACAATAATTTTCTCTAATCTTTTGATTCAATAACCACTTATATGACCTAATTCAGGCTCAGTGTCGAAAAATGGGCTCTGAACTTCAATTTTGTCCATTTCGACAACAATTTCCTTCTGAAACCTTCTCTTCAACTTCAAATTTCCAGGCCCATCCAAGCTCAATGTTGAAACCATGGCTATGACGCAATTTTGTAATGTCCCCAACCACTCAACACACTGGGCAATGCCACATAGGAACATCTTTCTGCTTTGATACCATTTTGTAACATCCTCGGCCACCAACGGTTGGGCCATGCTACTCATAGAAACAACAATTATCATATGAATATAAATATAAACATACAACATACAACATATTCTATTCATACATAGATTAATGAGGAAATAACAATAATCCTACACATACAACATATACATGCATTACTCGTCAATTATAACACATTTACATATACACAACATGTAAATGAACATAAAAGTGGTACTTATCTTTTAATAGAAGATCACCAACTGTGTGCAGACCTTCCATGAACCTCCCATCCATAGACCACACTACTCATCACTCTCATTAGTGGGTCACCTCTGAGCTGGGACCAAGCTCCACCCATGGAAAAGGAATCCTAGACTAAACTGAGGTTATAGAAAACTACTCAGTGAAACTGGAAGGATTCTCTCCAAGAGCCTACTTATGCCCACCAGTCACAAACTCTCATTCCCCACATGCCTATTCCACCCCAAGAATATGCATCTTCATTGTTCCACAGTCCATCGACTACTCCACTTCCCTTTCAGGGTCTCGACAACAAGCCAAATAGGGAATTCTCAGAGCTCCATATGTGGTGTTGGACTCTCTCTAGGAGAAAATCACTTTCCAACAAACTCTCCAAGAGCCTACTTATGCCCACTACTCACAAAATATCATTCCCCACATGCTTGTTCCACCATGGGAATATGCACCTTCATTGTTACAAAGTCCATCAACTACTCCACTTCCCTTTTAGGGTCTTGGCAACAGGCCGGATCAAGAATTCTCAAATCTCCGTAGCTAGTGTTGGACTCTCTGTAGGAGAAAATCACTTCCCAGCAAAATCTCTCACCTAGAGAGAACTGCTCATAGGCATGAAAACCCGCCCCTTCAACCATGGGTCTGACAACCCGCTTCCTCAACTAGATTCAAATCAATTCCAGCAAGTGAGGAAAATAGAAAGGCTCAATATGGCTCAGGATATGGTAGGAACCACAATTTGATAAGGCACAACACGGATCTAGAAAGTACAGATACGTTGTGCTTCAAAGGAAAACATAAGTCATCTTCATAGGTTACTAGTTTCAGAGGTGCGTGTTGGACCTTGACCAAGTTTTGAGGTTAGTTGGTCATATTTGACCATTTTTGGGACTTCGATAGCCTTTCGAAGATGGAGCGCAAGATGAATAAGAGATCATGGGATCTCAGCCCACTTTCAGGCCCCTTTTAGGATTTTGGGAATATGTAATGGGGAAGGGATGTTGGCCCGTGGGTTCACCCACACTAAGGCCCACTTTTGTAAATGTATAAATAGACGTCTAGGCATATAGTAAACTATCTAGGGATTATATCTATGTGATGTAAGATAAGTGCTAATAGAATGTGTAAGTGCTCTGTGCATGACTATAGAAGGTTTACAGAGTTAAGTGAAAGTTGTTGTAGAAGTTATAGAAGGGTTTGTGTTGTAAGCGCAAGGAAGAAGGATATAGCGAGCTGTGCAGATCTTCTGTCCCATGCGGAGTAAGGGTTTGAGGATCTGTGTTGTAATAGATTGACTGAAGGAAATAAAGAAGAAGAGTTGGTGGACGTAGCCCTAGGGAAGGGTGTGAACCACATAAATATGTGTTTTATGCTTTGTACTTTGACTTGATGTGTTTATCTCTTCTTTGGCTAAGCGCTTTGATACATTTAGATAGATCTACTTATACTTGGTGCTTCTTAGATATATGCGAATGTTAGATCTGACATGTACAAGGATTCTTAGTGCCGATCTATTGGATCTGATCTATTTTGTTGTTGCTAAGTGCTAAAATACCTTAGATCTAAGTAAACGCTGCAATTCTTTGTGCTATCCCCAAAGTATAATAGGGGTTGAAGATTGATGAATGATTGATTCTAAGTGTTATGTAAGCGATATAATCACATATCTGTGTCTTGGCTTAGGTTGCAGACACTTGAGTCATGCAACCACCCCTGCCTCTACCTCAGGTGAGACTTCATCTGCTTCGTAGGTGCAGCCAAAAGGGTCGGTAGTTAGGGTTTTGTTGTTATGATGTTGTAGCATTGAACCCTAGGTTTTCCCCTATGCCAACAAATGGTTTCGTTGCTTGGACCTGAAACTGTGATTGTTGGGAATTGAGAAGAAAAATCTTGTGCAAAGATTCGTCCTGAAATTGTGGAAGCTATGTGTGTGGATCTGTGCCCTAGTGTGCAGTATTCCACTTGATCTGAAAATATCTAAGAAAGAAGGCCATATATGAATAAAAGAAGCAAGATTTGAATGCTTTGTGCTCTAAGAAAGGTAAAAGTGGAATTTTCTGAAGAAAAGAGGTCATATATGAAGAAAAGAGTTAATATATATAAGCTATGTGCTATGATAAAGGTAAGAATAGTCAAAATCTTTTAGATATGGAAGATTTGTTCTCTACAAAAGTAAAATAAGTGAAATTTTTTGTTTCCAGAGTATGGATCTAGGTATGTTTGATAGATTTTGTCCTAGCTTGAAAACTAGGGCTCTGATAAATGAAAGAAAGATTGATATGAATAGACTCGATAAGTATAGCGATAGATATGTTATACCTATGCATAGAAAGAATGTTTGGACTAACAAATGGATGCAAGATCCTAGAAATATTTTTTTGCAGGCTAGCTACCATGATCCTAGTGTGCAGTACAAAAGAGGTTGGGGATCATTTAAAAGGAAGAGAGGATTAAACCTATGTTACAATTGTAGAAGACCAGGACATCTTGCTAAGGAATGCCCTGGTGGAATATCTAGTTGCATATGTTGCAAATCTTTGGACCATGAAGTGTTGGATTTCCCTATAATGATTGCTAATCTTGAAAGAATGAATCTGAATGACAAAAACCCTAAGGCAGCTCCAGAAATAGCCAAACCCCGAAACGAATCCAAGAAGGTATTACTACAGATGAAAGACACTATGAATGACCACCGACATTTTAGGTTATCAGAGATATTTAAAGAAAAAAATGCATCAAAGTAAGAATAGGGGACTTCGACATTGACTGTTTTCTTGATGAAGAAACACCAGTGAACATTATGCCAGAGAGAACTTGGGAAGCTATAGGAAGGCCTGATATGATCCCTTCATTAAGAGGAATAGGGTTATTCATAGGAAAACTAGTGAACCTATGTGGAAGGCTCACTTAGATATCTATGAATGCTAATGGAACTTCGATAGAGGAAGATTTCGAGATTATCAATTTTATTGAGGACAGAGCCATGTTTACTATGTTACTTGGAAAACCTTGGATTGAGAGAGATCAAGCCAGAAAGAAGGAATAATAAAAGGTTTTAGAACAACAGAGACAAGAGTTAACATATTTCATGACCAGAAGGATCGCATAGTTGATTGAAGAATAGGAGAACAAATCGAAGCTATTTGACACTGGGAGCTTAGATGTCAAAGTTGTATGAGAACTAGAGGACTCACATAAGATTGCAATATCTGTCTTAGATATAGAAGAAGTATTACCCCTGAGTCTTAGGAGAGAATCTCAGCAGCGCAAAGTGACTATGTCCAAGGAAAATAAGAATCAGAATGAAAAGAGAGTCACCGAGACGAAGCTCACTGGAAAGAAGGCTAGGAAGCTAAGTAAAAAGAGAGCTAAGATCGATAGGCTATAGCATATTCCAGAGGGAACCCCGAAGAATGAAAAACTTACAGAAATTGAACTTTGCGATATCAGACCAGTGAAAAAGGTCACTTCGTCGAGGCAAACCAATATAGCTGTTGGAAGCCGATATAACCGTTCAACTGTCATTCCAAACGGGCTGAAAAACATTGATGGTTCACCACCAGACCATTGGAGCGTGCCATAATGGATAGAACAAGAATTAACAAGGCTCATACCTATTGCAAAGAAAATCATTGCCAAGATTGCCTATTTATCACGTCCTTCCATGAACGAAGAACACTTTTGCCAACTTAGACTTTGAAGTCCGTAGACTAGCAAGTGTATATAGTGATCATCATGCCCTTGTTGTTCATTCCTGTGCAATATCTACAATCATTGTGACCCCAATCTTACTAACCCCGAGTGTGTATGTCCAAGGAGCTTAGTGCACTTGAAGAATCTACAAAGGAAGTACTCGTTGATCTTAGGACAGAGAAATTCATGTCAGAAAGAAGGATGTCTTGAGATGTGAAAGCATCATCAACAGGAGGAGTCCAAGATTCTCCCTCAACTGCTCGAGGATCAGGAACTTCCAGAACCATGAAAGAGACAAGAACAAAGCACAGAGATGACATCACGAACACAAATATTATTCCACGAATTCTTCCAGCTTACCTACCACCTCTAAGCGGTGCCATCAATCATGACAGTGTACCCTGTGACTTCAAATACACTTTGATCACCGCGTACCTTCCAAAAGGAGTGTGTGTAGTTTGTGCCGACCAAGATAAGCTCGCAACATTGAATTTTAGTGACTTCAACCTTGGTGACTAGAAGACTTAAAACATGCTAGCCCCACATAAGTACTTAACCAGGACTAAGGAAAGAATTCCAAAATCATCCTGCAGTCATGGACCCAGAACCTCGCGTAGTCCACACTTCTCAATGTGATAAAGATTCTTCACTTCGGCCGACATCAGGAGGTGAATGCATGTACAAAATTACTGTTGTCGTGCTATCATGGTGGATACCTATGGCTGAAATGACACATCACTGTGGATCTGACCTTGATCAATCGGATCAAAGGGCTTAGTATTAAAGGCCCTAACCCACAGAAGTTATACTATGGAAAGACCTCAGACCGAGCATTAGCACAGAGAATTAAAGAAAATTATGGCGATGTCGAGAAGGGAACGCGAGGTTACAAGGTAGTCTCTATCTAGAGTGGCGTAGTGTGCCTTTCCTATCAGCTGATCGTGGGAAAGCTAGTTCGTAAGAATAGACCAACTGAAGTGACCGGATTTGTGATCGACCTCGCAGGGAAGTGCGCATAGGGATTATAGATGAACTGGGTGCAGTACCTTGTCAATCAACCAGAGCTTGATTGCAGAGAAGTGAAATACCAAGGGTATGAGTTACACTTTAGTTGGCTTCTCATATTGATCACTTTCATTACCTGGGAGCTACCAGAAGGCACCACTTTCCTAGATATCGAACCTTTCAAACCACTAGCCACAAAGTTCAGTACGCTGTGGTACTCCAGTGACATGAAAAAGTAGTGGTAGTTCAATTCCATCTTCCACGCCTATTACAACTAGTTGAATATCACAATCTAGTCTACACTAGACATCACCTCGAACACACTTTACAGGTTTAGACCCTTAATGAAATTCATCATGGACGACCACTTCACCTATATTACAGTGTGCACCGATGAGCATAAACATCAGCTCCATTCATATTACAAGTTGACAGAAGATGACTTGGAGGATATTACCAAGGAATGGTTGGCGGAACTCCTTGTTCTAGCTGACCTTGCAGAGATGTCCGATGTGGATATCCCTGAAACTATGTCAGACACACCTGGACCAAGCAAGATGAAGAAAGATGATGAAGTTCATGATGTCCATAGCACATCGACAAAGACCACTTCGATATCACCTGAGAAGGGAGATGATGGTGGAGAGCTAAGTGGCACAAAATTCGAGAAAAACAATGGCGACGTTAATCCACCTAGAGAGGAGGAGGATCCATCCAAGAAAATGAAGGTTACCCTACCAAAGCCTTCATCCCGAAATAAATCTAAAGCCACTAGGACTACGTTTAAGACTACCCTCACCCCATACGACTTTGAATTCTTAGTCGCTGCATTGAATGAGGCTTCACTGGAGATCACAGAAAGAAAGAAGAGAAGAAGGAAGAGGTATTCAACCAAATCAAGGGTGAACTTCAAGAGGTGCAGCAGGCACTACAATCTAGCTGCGCAGTTTCTATTGTTCCCTCGACAAGTGGAACAGAAGAACCAAGAGATGAGCTAGCCCAATTGTACCAGATCGTCGATAAAGTTGAAGATCGCCTTCAACAATATCAGGAAGAGACAATGCAAGACACCCAAGCTTTGGCACAGGAACAGGAAGACCTGCTAGAACAACGCAGTAATGTAGAATGAGAAAAACTAGCTCTTCAAGAAAAGTGGGAGGAAGAGAAAGTAGCGCTATAGCAAGGCAAGGAATAGTTGCTCGCAGAGAAACTCAAAGTACAAGAATGGGTTCACAGAGCACTTCGCTCTGTGACAGTCATTGAAGTCCAGACATAAGAACAAGTTTTGTAATAGGTGGCACAACTAGAAGGAGTGATCCAACAACTTTAGCAGCACATCATAGACCTGGAACTTTGCACTATGCTCGAGACTCCTCAAGAAATACGAGATCTAAGAGAGGCAACTAATCATAACACAGTTGGTAGATTGAAAGTATTTGCCTTGGAATACAATCACCTGAGCTCCATAAGCGCTCGTACGTATGAAAACCTCACGAAAAATCTAGATTTACAGGCGTTAGAGTCGCAGCTCCAACATGCAAAGCAGCAAGCAGACACATTAGAAGCACAGTTGAAGGCCTTGTCACCTATCGAGAGAAAGAAGAGGTTTCTAGAGAAATTCATAGCTGAACAACAGGTATATATGCTTCATAGTAAAGTAATGGAAGTCTCTCAATGACTTCAACCAATATAATAAGAGGCATGACAACTATTCACTGAAGCTGAAAACCAAGGAGTAGAACTTGAACAGGTTGTGAGTACAATAGAACAACTCCTAGAGTGACCAATCAGTGATGCACTCATCCAAGAGTTCACTTAGCAAGAGGCAGTCACACTACAACAAGTCAAAGAAGCTCAAGACAACATCGAGTCATTCGAGGTGAAATTTCTCAGTCCAGAGTGACTTGGGACGAGTCACAGGTGAGTGTTGGGGGCATGTTGGCCCTTGACCAAGTTTTGAAGTTACTTGTTCATATTTGACCATTTTTGGGACTTCGACAGCCTCTTGAAGATGGAGCACTAGATTAAGCAGAGATCACGGTATCTTGGTCCACTTCCGAGCCCCTTTTAGGGTTTTGGGAATATGTAATGGGGAAGGGATGTCGGCCCATGGGTTCACCCACGCTTAGGCCCACTTTTATAAATGTATAAATAGATGTCTAGGCATGTAGTAAACTATCTAGGGATTGTATCTATGTGATGTAATATAACTGCTAATAGACTATGTAAGTGCTATGTCCATGACTGTAGAAGGTTTACAGAGCTAAGTGCAAGTTGTTGTAGAAGTTATAGAAGAGTTTGTGTTGTAAGCGCAAGCAAGAAGGATCTAGCGAGCTGCGCAGATCTTCTGTCCTATGTGTAGTAAGGGTTTCAGGCTTTGTGCTGTAATATATTGATTGAAGGTAATAAAGAAGAAGATTTGGTGGACGTATCCCAAGGGAAGGGGGGGAACCACATAAATCTATGTGTTATGCTTTGTGTTTTGACTTGATGTGTTTATCTTTGCGTTGACTAAGTGCTTTGATATATTTAGATAGATCTACTTATGCTTGGAGCTTCTTATATATATGTGAATGTTAGATTTGACATGTACAAGGATTCTTAGTGCCGATCTACTAGATCTGACCTGTTCTTTTGTTGCTAAGTGATAAAATACCTTAGATCTAAGTAAAATCCGCAATGCTCTATGCTATCTATGAAGTATAATAAGGTTTGAATATTAATGAATGATTGCTTCTAAGTTCTCTTTAAGCGATATAATCACATATCTGTGTCCCATATTAGGTTACAGACACTTGAGTCTTGCAACCACCCCTACCTCTACCTCAGGTGAGACTTCATCTGCTTCACATGTGTTACCGAAAGGGCCGGTAGTTAGGATTTTGTTGGTGCGATGTTGTAGTGTTGAACCCTGGGTCTGCCCTTGTGCCTACAGTGCATGAAATATGCAGGGGTTGATGATGGACACCAAATGAGTTAGGCAAATGATGGGAGAATGGGAGCGAAAACCGCCCAATGAGATAACTTTCTAAATTTAACTTCATGCACCCAGGTCAACACCTGTCTTCCTGGAGATGCATGCACTCCATTTAGCACTCATTCCCTTTCCTAGGAACTTATGATAACTGGGTTTATTTTCCCCACTTTAGTATTTTTAGTTTCAAGAATATATTATAATATTCACTTGGGTTAATCCCTCTATCTTATCCCCTCTTTCCTATCCTCTAAGTCCCATCCCTTTCCCTACCTAGTGGAGCTTAGTCCCCCATTCTCTTTTATCATGGTCGGTATACACACAATGATGTATTTATATTAAATATATGAGTATTTACACATATACAATAATAGTATCACTGGACATTGCATCTAGGATCTCTGGTATAATAATCACATAATCCTCCTGGCTTATTATAACTCGAGTCACCGGCCTATCAAACATGTTTACAATTCATAATTACAATTGGGGTTATACCTCAGGATATTACACAAGAAAATGAGATTCAATTACAACTTAACACCAAAAAATGTCCTTTTTCGTAATATTAGTCTACTTGTTTTAAAAAAGGGATAAACTTGCACCAAATAGATGTCCTTTCAAATCCAATTTACGAGTGTGAAAGAGACAAGTTCACTCCAAAATCTTTTCTCTTTTTGAATCAAGTCAGAAAAAGAGCTTAAATAAAACTTGTTTGGGAGTCCTTTAGGTATAGGTCAACATGTTTATGAGTAAGAAATGAGGTTCAACATAAATTCATGTATTATCTATGAGGGACTCATGGCCCTACGAACAAAAATATCTACGTGGGCACCGAATAAAGCAGAGGATATAACTAGGGTACCCATGTTCGGTAAGTCTCTACCGTTTGATAACGACACTTCTAGTTGTAGGTAGAAGGTTATGTGTCTCTATGAAATGGGTTCGTACCTAAGGCATATGAGTGAAATTCACAGGATGATGCAAGTGTACATGATGGATTGGATACCTATCCTATATGTTGGGTAACGAAAATTCTTTTCCAAAGTTACTAACGGGCGACATGGCATTGAAAACCACAATAATCCATGGATAAAACTACAAAAACCAACTCCATCCATTGTCGTATTAGTCCATTAGGAAAAATAATTGTACGAAACTATGTAAAGTGGGTAACAAATTTCTATAAATAGTAAAAAATACCAATTTTACTATATCATTTGTATTTTTTACACCAATAGTGGATTTTAGACCAAATTGCCTCCGAACTTCAACTGGTGATTACGGGAGATACGAGCGACGGAATTAACGACCGTCAAGACCAGGTAACTCATCTTGCTCTCCTCTTTATTTTCACTAGATTAAAATTTGTACTTAGGCCTCCTTTTCTAAGTTATTTAGGGCACAACTTCAAATCTTAGGTGTACATGGGCTATAGTTTATTAGGTCGTGTATAAACATACTTATATGTGGTTGTTTAAAAGAAAACCAGCGTATCAGTATCCCTATATGTGACTGTATAAACTACAACTCATGTATATGTCTATGGATAATGTTTTTTAAAGGTTGCTAAGTCAAAAAAGGGTTTGACTCTTGCAGGATAGTGCTAGAATGGAGAGAAAGAGAGAATGAGGAAGTGGATGTTGTAGTAAAGAGAGATCCAGGGGCCCAAATGGCCTTAAAAATATGTGGGCTATGCAATTTTTGGACTCTCAAAGGTACAAGGGATCAAGTGATATTGCCATAGTTTCTTGTGAGCTATTGAGATCTAGATAGTGAGAGCTTCAACCTAGATGGACAACCATTAAGGATTGAAGTTGAGGAAATCTATTTCTTGATGATATTGTCACTTCGAGGTGAGGTGGTCAACCTCAAATTCCAGAGAGCTGGAAGTGGCATGAAAATCGAGGAATACATAACCACTCACTGCATTGCAACGATCGAGACGGTAGAGAGCCAACTCCCAATTAGAGTGATAAACAATCTAAGCCTCAAGATTGTTGTCCTAGTTTTGACATGGATCGTAGGATCAACCTCATTTCACTAGGCATCGATGCCACTTATGTTCTACTCGGTGGAGTTCTTGCGAACCATGATGTACAACTAGTGCACCTCCCTGTTGGCCAACATGAAGATCAAAATGACATAATGAAAGCTGGCTAGTAAGAGGAACTTCAAGTTTGTGTCTATCCTTTGTAGTTTTTTCTTTGAGCGGGTTCCAGTCTTGGGACCCAGAGTTGAGATTATTTTGCATGGACCTCATGATCCATCCATGACATTGTGGACTGAGGTGATGAGGCAACAGGGGGGTGGTAGGGTGCCAACACCCTACAATGATGACTTATTCTTCTGGTGGAGTCGACATTTGATAGCTCTGGATGACTACCCTTACATAGGGATTAACTTCATAGGAGATCTTGACATGCCATTACCACCAGGGTCTACCTATGAAGACATATGTATGTCAAAAAAATTTAAATATTTCATTTTTTTTGTATTTTTGTATAGGAGAACAAAAATATTTTTTGATGATGCTAAGTACTAATTAAGCATGTATGTGACATAGACGTAGGTCCATGAAAGCTAGATGAACTTCCACAACATCGTCAGAGGCACCAAAGAGATGAGGCAGCAGGAGGGGATGCAAAGAGAGTGCTTCAAAACATATAGGGAAACCTATCTCGTTTGACGTAGAGGATTCCCATGATTCAGGTGGAGGATCTGTTGAAGGCTATGCAACAACAGGTGGTAGGTGTGCCCCATGCTTGGGTATAACTCTTTTGGTGTCTCACAAACATCGTTGTTTTCTATCATGACACTCATCCAACACCACAGACGTAGATGCCATGAATATTATATGATCGACTATATATGTATATTGAGGGTGTCATCCCCAATTTTGTACTATAACATCATATTTTTGGAAATATATATAAAAACATGGTTCTTCAGCTTAACTTATGTTACAATGTGTAAATTGATGAAAATGTTTTCTTTGATTTAGTTATGTGACAAATGCCATTCTAAAACAAAATTAGCATATGCATCAAATACATAATTAGAACTTCTAGGTATGCGATGATAAGTAATAAAATCAAATTGTCGTTCCAAAATTTGTACCCGCAAGAATCGTCAGAGTAGAGTAGGGTCACACACATGGTAACTGTTGTTCAACTTCCATACTACTAACTGGGAGTCTACGTGAAATTCTAATGAGCGAATATCATGTGAAATGGCATCGCGAAAAAGTTCTATAACGACGTTATATTCAGCCACATTATTCATTGATGGCCTAGGAAAATGCCACCTGAAGACACCTGCAGACCCTCGGGTGAGTAAACAACCCAAGCGATAGAAGACAAGTTCCATGTATCATGACTGGCCCCGTTTGCAAATCCTAAGTAGAATGAAGACTCCATTGACATCTTCCAACCAAGGAGAAACTCGATAAGCAAGCTGAAGATAAAAATAAAGGGAAAAGATATATACACTAAATTACATTATTATACAAAGATTTATGCTCAATATTGGGGATCAAGCATAATATCTTTTCAAATAGAGCCTATTCCTCGGCTCAGCCAACATGTTCCCTTCATAATATTCTAATTAATAGGCTCCTTTTTCTAAGACACGTCACATGATATAGGGACCATGCCACATGGGTTTGGACTTTCCTTCCCCCAGTGGTTATTTGGATTTATCATATAGAAGGACCAATTCACTCTCAATGTATTGTCGAGGACAGATATACTTATAGGTGTCTCTACACTACTCATCTAGACTCTCTAGGTGTACGAGGCATTGTTTGAGATCGAAAGTGTCAAGTAGGAGTGCAACTGCCAATCTAAGGGAAGGGATTTCACATTAAATAGGTAAGATCGACTCCACACCATGTACTAACTATAAAGGAGAAAAATCAGTGGAAGTCTTGATCGAGGTTCGGTATACCCAAAGTGTTTGATAAAGAATGATATGTCAATTATATTTTCTCTGGCTGACAGTTTTCTGCAAAATGGTCTTGAGAGACTTGTTCACGGCCTCTACTTGTCCATTTTCTTGGGGGTAGTAAGGGGAAGAATGACCATGATTAAATCCTAGTTTAGATGCTAGTTGTTCCATCATTTCATTATGGAGATGACTAACATGATTAGTGACAATCTCACTCAGGATTACGAACCTGGATATAATTTGATTGAAAATGAAGAAGGTGTAAGTCTTCCCATCGAATTTAACTATAGGCATGGCCTTGACCCACTTAGTGAAGTAGTCTACGAAAACGATTATGTGTTGATTCCCCCCAGCCGAAGTTGGTTTGTGTTGAAGGGCGTTTATGAAACATCGTCAACGAGAATGATAGAACTAGACCGGGGTTTTCTATTTAACGCAAGTCATTTGGTGTGATCTAACCTGATGAGTTTTATGTCTCCATTAGCCAACTAGGATCCTAAAAAAATAAAAATGAAGTGAACTAACTAAAGATACAATTCTAACGATCAACACATTAATTACAAATGCTAAACTAAGAGTGTTAATGTACAATGATTATATATAGTTTACAAGGTTTGCATAAAACCTTGCGAAAGTAGTTGTTTGAGATAATGTTTCTAAATAAGATTAAGTATGAACAAAAATTATTCTAATGTTCTAAATATCAAACTAATAAACAACGAATGAATATGATTGTAATGATATAACGAAAATAGACAAAGATAATTAACGTCTAGATAATGCAATCACTATTCATTCACATATAAACAAATTAAATAAATAATGCATTGACTAACCTCTAGCTAACCAACATTAATAAACTAAAATCGTCTCTCTACATTTGTGTGAGCTCCTCTTGTCCTGTGTCAAGTGAAAACCTATGACATAAACAAGCATAATACTTCCTGAAGAAATTCAAGGAGGCGTTTCATATTCTGGAGCGCATTTATGACGAAAAAAAGATAAATAATTATATATCATGTAACCTTGAGATATCCAATAACTGAGAATGAGAGAAATCGTAACCCTCGATAACAGTGTTATTAACCATTTAGCACCAGACGTAAACTAAAAATACTAAAATAGATGATCAATCACAGGTACAAAATAGACTAGAAGATAACGAACAACATAAAGAAAATCATGATATAAAATATTATGTGGAGAAAATACTAAAGCTAATTTGACACAGATAGCATTTCATATCAAAAATTACATGAGAAGACAATAAAAAAAACATTGCACAGTTTCCACAGGTCTAAAGCCAAAGAGAAAAGTGCTTTCTCATATAATTTCAAAAATATATGTCCATTCTATGGTCTAGGGAAAACATGCCTCTATTAGCAGGCAACATAGCTATTTAAACATGTTTCTGATCTGTTACCTCCTATCATGCAAGATAGAGGCAGATATCTTAAAATATGTTTTTCACTCAAATAGAGAAACAAAAGATACTCATGTTGGAGTCTTTTAATCAAAAAATATTTATATTAATGAACATTATTTTTTTCAAAATGGGAAATTACTAGTCTATCGAACACTTAACCCATAACTCCTTTCCTTAAGCATAGCACCATAATATGTTGTTTACTTGATATGATAAAAAAAAATCAAAATTTAGATAATAATCCCAACAAATACTTTAAATAGACTGGCTACAAAATCTTTCAATTCTGTAGCTAGTCTCAAAATAAAAATAAAATAAAAAATGAATCTAACTATTATTTCTCAAACAACATCAAATTGTAAAAACAAAACAACTATTTACCAATTCAGAAATTTGACAAAGAGGAATTAGACATGTTTGAATTTATAATGGTATTGAAGTTTGTGGAATTTTTGACGATCACATTCCCAGATCACCTAATACATGTGTTAGCTTAGTGTGCATTCGATCGAATGTAGGCTCTCAACTCATCGTTATCCCTCTCAAGCACTGAATTTCGGGTGACTATCTGGTTCAATTGTTCTTGTAGGTAGGGGACATCTTGATAATACCTTTCAATACAATCGAAATATCTTTTGCAATGCACCGATTCTATGCTAGGAAAATGTTGAGTCTGCTCTGTAGTGGGTATTTTAACCTGTTCCATAATTTGTTTCAGATCATGTTGTATACCTGAAAAATCCTTCAGTTTCTTTAAGAATGGGGGAAGATTCGATACGAAATCGAACTATGATTTATCAACATCGATATCGTCCCCAAGGATCCATTCATGATATCATCCTCAACATCTCGATCATCAATGTCATCCTCAGAAAATCGATCATCGACCTCAATCATAATGATTGGTTTCTCATGATCACATTATCGATTTCTTAGTGTTCGGGAAACAAGTCGTCCAGGTCTTTTATTTTTAAAATTGATGTATAAAATTCTTTGTTTCTTTCACTTACATTGTTTCTTTATATCAATTTCATTTGAATCAAACTGAATTGGCTCAGGATTAGGGACAATAAGTATTTTATCCTTTAGATCATCCAAAACCTCTTCTAAATATTTCCAAGGAATAAAATCACATCTTGGTTTCTTTCCTTTGGATGGATTCTGGAGAACAACAAAGGTTTCAGCTATAGACGCAGGGCTCTCTTGCAGATTGACATGTAGGTTTTCCATAGAGGGGTTTGATCGACAGGGACCAGGAAATTCATTAATATGCAGAGGTAAATCTATCACGTTTTCGCGTAGGGAAAAACCATTTCTATACATGAAATCGTGCCAACTATCCCCAACTTTAGACTAATTCAAAATCACCAGAATTCGAATGAGACCGTAATGGAACAGACTAGAATGGGAATTTAAGTTTTGTCTCTGGTAGAACTTGGAAATTTTTTGCATGCTCCTAAGTAGATAAAATGGCATATTCAAATTAAAACATAGAAATACCATCAAGAAACAGACATGATACAAGAAGACCAGACTGTATCTACCCTCACAGGTAATAAATTTCTTAAGAATCAACAACAAGCCATGCCATCGTGTTTTAAATAGAACAATGGGTGTACCCTTTTCATTGTAACAAGATTTTTTGGAAGCCATGAATGAGTTCCATGGGATTCTTTCAAACTTGATGTTTTTAAATCAATGAGGTCCCTCTTGGGGAAATCATGTAGCCTCTGCAATTGAACTCTCGGTCACCTCTAACTGCAAATCCCCAATTTTAGCCCTGACGCCATTGAAAGTCTAGGAAAAGGCTTAAGCCACTTTGAGGTTGAAACCCTCAAATCATTTTATGAACCCATCCCAGCCATAAGCCACAAGTTCATCCACGATATCATCATGTGAGAGGATATCCTATGAACCATTGGGCTCGATACTCACAACGGGCACCATTGATAAGGTTACATAGAAACAATAGGAGTAGCGAAGGGTGGGGTGTCTTTGAAAACACATGAAATATAGGATAAGGTCTACATATTTGGAAGAAACTCGATACCTAAGGCTTCAGAAAGCCACCATAATGACCATTTGGAGCATTGAGTGGATATTAAACCAAAGGACACGCTGAACAAAAAACCACTCTATGAAATGAATGTCAAACCTAAACACCAAAACTTACCACTTGAAGAAATGAATGAATTCTTGTGATATGTAGGACAAAAGAATAATTCTTGAAGTTATGACTGCCAGTTCTCTACTAGGACGATGAGAATGTCTTAGTCATAACCCCAAGGTGTATAACTCATTCTCTATGATAAGGAATCAACCCATAATTTGATAGGTTTACAATCTTTAAAGGTTAAAGAAAATATTAGATGCCCTTAGGTGTTATCCCATTTATAAAAGGCAAGTTCACAAAATGTATGATGCCCTCAAACCAAATATTGTTCTAATTTCATGCTTACAATCATGAAATTGAACAAGAGAAATGATAGATAAAAATAAATGAATTCATACACACAGCTAATCAAATGAATCTTTTCAAAACCAAAAGATGATAAAAAAAAAAAAAAACTTTGCAAGGAGAAGGAGGGAGTTACAGAAAATTTAATCCCATTAAGACGGCATTTTATAATGATAAAATTGACATGAATATCCAGTTGCCATCGATGCTGACATGCTAGGCGAAGAAATTATCTCTGCATCATCAGAACTTTAAATCAAGGAACAAATAACTCAGATAGTTATTAGAAACAATTAAAAGGCATATCAAGCATTTTGACATTAACTTAGAAAAATAACACAAACATATCATTGAATAAATTTCTATCCAAAAATTGTAATCCGACATCTCATTTCGATCAAAGGGTTAACAATATTTATGCAAGTAACTATGATACCGTTGATAGGGCCATTATTTCCAGCTGGCGTTTATAGACTCGACACGGATGTCATTTAACCCTCTCTAGTACTTCTATCCCATCCAAGAGTCGTCCATTTATGATAAAAGTATTTGATCAATTTAAAAAACATACCTGAATATCTTCGAACCCGACATTGCTTCGCTTCTAGTAGGCCTGTTCACTACTCGAAAAAGTTTTCTTGGTATCATGTGTGCATTTACCCACTGCCATCAGACCTATTCAGTATCTCAGTGGGTTTACACACAATTCCCACACATTAGAGTGCTTCCAACTCTCTAAAATTTCTTGTAAATAATTCATTATAACAAGAGAGTGGGGTGATACAGAAAATTTCACAGCCATGCAATGATAGGATTGATTATTTTTTCGTTCTTTGACAATTGATAACTTTCATAGTAATTTGGAAATTTATATTTTAGCTAATAAATCAACTCTGGGATGGGGAAGCAGTGTGAGTTGTTCTCATTAAAACAAGGACGACGTGAGAATCTTTTAAGGATAATTGTGTTTCCCTGAGATACTAATGAAAATCGGGAACAATGACTGGACAAATACTTACCGAAATTGATCTAAGTTCAGAATTTAATGTGCATATGATTTAAACTGTTATCAAATTGCTACTAATGAAATATCCCATTCCCATCCATAACGAATGATGATTCAGAAATAATTATTATAGAAAAAAAAAACCAAATTGAATAAAAATAAAAATAAAACAAGAAAAGCAGACAAACTAAAAAATATTTACAATGGGGAAAACATGATTTTTTCAGGTGAAGTACTTTTTCAGAGACTGGCCATTGACTGGAAAAGTGTCTGGCTGTCCCTGTAAGTTGTGCACTAGGACCAAATTTTTTAGAAATGACAAAAGGCCCCAACCAAAGGTTTTGGAACTTGGTATGTTCTCCTTTATTCTCGTGTGCATTGTCCCATTTGAGGACTAAATCCCCTACATTAAAATTCCTTTAAGAGGATGAAATTATATCGAACCAACTCTTTATAGTTTATTGATGTTGATCTAATTTTTGTTCTTCTTGTGTTCTTACTTCTTCCAGTTTTAATAAAGAGTTTATCCGATTTTCTAGAGGAGTACATTCCTCTTCTTGAACTTTCTGCGACAATTGCAGAGATGGAAGGAAGACATGTGGAGGAAGGATCGCTTCTCTTCCATAAATGAGGAATAAAGGATAATAATCAATGTAAATTTTTGGGGTGACTCTATCAGCCCAAAGTGCCTTGTACAACGCATTGTGCCAATTTTTGTGGTTTTATGACACTGTTCTCTTTATTATCTTGATCATATTTTTATTCGTTGATTTAGCCAAACCATTCCCTTGAGGGTAATAGCTAGTAGATTATTTTAGTTTAATACCTTTTTTCTAAAGAGAAGACATTCATATCCAGGGAGGAAAAATAAGAAGCACTGTCAAAAACCAAACATTCAGGAATTCTGAAATGAGTGATAATATGAGAGTTTAGAAACGAAACTACCTGATTTGTGTTGACTACCTTTAATGGTAAGGCTTCATACCATCTCGTAAAATAGTTTGCTTCCATGAGAATTTACTTGTGTTGTTGTGAGGAAGGGGGATTAATCATTCCTATAATATCTCGACCCCATTAATAAAATGTGTGTCTATCGTAACAGGCTACAAAGGAAAAGCTATTTTTTTCACCCATTATGCAACCTTTTGACAGATTATACATTTGCGGGACAAAGTATGAGGATCCTTAAAAAAGGTAGGCCAATAGTATCCAGCCCTTAATAATTTGTGAGTAGTGGTATCCCCACCAAAATGACCCCCGACATCACCGGAATGAAGTTCAACCAACACCCTTTCAGATTCCTCCTTGTCTAAGAAACACAGAAAAACACCGTCAAAATTCTTTCGAAATAATATATCATTAATTAATTGGAAAGATGCATATTTAATCCTTACTGATCTTATGTTTTTAGGATCAAGTCTATGAGGAGCAGTTCCGTGTAACAAATAAAACATGATATTATCATACCATGAATTGGGCATAGTTTGTGTACAGTTGATTTGTGTTTCGTTATGTTGATTTGCAGTTGATGTATTTATTTGTTTTTCTTATTTTTCAAATGAATCAACTACCAATTTACAAAGGCCTTGACCTCTAACAATTTGTGCAGGTATTATTTCAAGATCATATTCCTGAAGTGATGTCATCCAAATTTCCCTTTTCTCTCCAATCTCTTTTTACACTAACAGATTTCTTACACCACAGTAAGGAACAACAATTTTTGTCTTGGAGTTTAAGAGGTAAGACCTGAAATGTTTAATTTCTTAAAAAAAACATATACCTACCGATCTACTGCGAGGTAATTTAGTTTTTCTCCTTTAAAAGTAGAGCTCATAAATGAAATAGGTATCTCATTGCTTTCAACATTTTTCTGTGTAAGCACAACAACATAAGATCTGTCAGATGCAAAAGTATAAAATGTAAAATCGTGGGAAAAATTAGGACTCATTAAGGAAGGTGCTTTAATTATAAATTTTCGAATGGAATTAAAAGCTTTATTCTCTTTTGATCTCGATTTGTACAAGAAATCCTTTTTAATCAAATTTTGTAGAGGTCTAACCATTTCAGAAAAACTCAGAACAAATCGTCTCACAAAATTAATTTTACCCAAAAAGGATTGCATGGCCTTTTTGGAACAAGGTGGGGGAAGGTTGGCAATGGCTTGGGTTCTTTTTGGATGAATTATCATTCTATATTTAGAGACTATAAACCCAAGCAATTTCCCTTGTTCTACTGCAAAGACTGTTTTTTTTGGATTGAGTGAAATGTCGAACTTGCGACATCGTTCTAACACATCCCTAAGATGTGACAGGTGGTCTTTCTTGTTCTTTGAAAAGATAGTGACATCATCTAGGTAGACCAAAACTGACTGATTGATAAGGCCACTAAAAGAAATGTACATTTCCCTCTAGAAAGTGGCACCAACATTTATCAATCCGAAAGGCATTTTTCTGTAGGTGTAAGTTCCCCATGGGGTACAAAAAGTGGTTTTCAGCTGATCTGATGGAGATATAAGGACCTGGTTATATCCTGAGAAACCATCTAATAAATATAGTCTTTTAGAAACAAATATTGTTGCAAAATTTGTTCCATTGGAGGAATGGGGTAATTGTCTTTATCAGAGGCTCGGTTTAAATTGCGAAAGTTGACACAAAGTCAAATTTCTCCACTCTTCTTCCTTACCGGGACTAAGTTGGATACCCGTTGAGTATGCCAAACTAGAAAAATGATCTTGGTAGTGAGTAATTTATTTAGTTCAGTTTTTACAGTGGGTTCTAATTTAGGATGCATTTTCCTCATTTTTTATTGAAAAGGTTGGGTTTGGGGTTTCATAGGAATTACATGTATTATGTTTGGTTCAAAAGTTCTTAGATCATCATACATCCAAAAAAAAAATCTTTGAATTCTTTGAACAATTTTATAAAATATTACTTTTCTTTTTTAGAACACCCTTTTCCCAGATTGATATTTTGAGGATTATCTCGTGTTCCTAAATTTACTGTTTCGTACAGTAATGAGGAACTGTTTGTTTTGCAATTGACTACCCCTCTAAAATTTTCATGTAGGTCATAAAAAATTTCTAATCTAACAACAAATTTGGGGATAGAGTTTACCAGCTCGGATGATAATTCTGCAGATCGAGGATCGGATATTACTGTGAAATATCGGAGGTTTTCGTTATGAGTTCTTTCATCGATTACTGCATCTTGGAAGGTGTCTTCCATATGCAAAAAATTGATTATTTTCTAATCATCATAAAATACCCGCTAGTTTTTTATATTATCAGGAATCAATGGTCTGAATAACAATTCAACCGAAAATGCATTAGGAGAATGACCTTCAGCAGGAAACAATTTAGGGGAAACATTAGCTAATAAATAATCTTCTGAATTACTCGATCTAGGAATGAAATTTATATTGAAATTGAAAAATTTATGCATTAAACTCAATACCTCAGTTTTATAGTTTTTCAAATGTGGAGATAAACAATGTATTGCATTTCTTACCTTCTTAACTACGATTTTGGAGTCACTGAATACTACCAATTTTTTCACGTCCAGATCCAGTGACTTCCGTAGTCCCTACAGAAGTAATTTGTATTCTGTTGTATTTTTAGTACATTTAAACTCCAACCGACATGCAATAAATGTTTGATTACCTGTGGGATAAATAAACACACAAACAACACCTGCCCCTTCCCGGGATTTGGATCCATAAAAAATAAGGACCATATTTCTTCGTTATCGACAATGTTTGGTGTACTTCACAAATTTTTCATTTGAGTATAGGCTGTTACTTCAGATTGTTGTTCTGGGTTGTTTATAGAGGAAATTTTAGTCATGAAATTACCAAAAAAGGTAGTCATTCCCCGCATCTCAATCCAATTTACAGTAGTAGTAAAAGGTTCATTTGGATCGTTTAAATCTGTTACAGTGTACTTGAGGTAACGTTCTCTTCTAATTCTGATCTTGTTAGGATGCCCATTTTCTAGAAGCCATAAACGAGACCAGTCTGTAGCAAAGTAGCGATGTAACTATTGTGACCAATCTCTACTAAAAAATAAACCATACACTTCTAGAATGTCAACAATAATAATATTGATTACCTAGTGAACCTTGGGATTGGATGATAATCTTATCAACACATTTTTAAGTTCATCAATGACTTTGACATTAGTTCGATCTAACTAAATGATCTTTAAATCAAAAGGTTTTACTTCAACATTCATTTTCTGACACACAGATAGAGGCATAACATTTCACGAGGCGCCAGAATCGACCATGCAGTTATGTACATTTCTATTAAAAATTTTGAAAGTTAATAAAAAAGGAGCCACATTTTTTCGTAAAGAAACAACATAATTCTACTGATTTTTTATGGCTATACCTGCAAAAGTTTTATCTAAGTTTCCTACATTTTTTTTAGATATGTCCCTTTTATCCTAATTTTCAAATATTTTTTTACCGGGGACATCTTTAGTTTTATTTGGGTCACTTTTTGTTGATTTCTTGCTGATAGGATCATTCTTTTTATTATTTTCAGCAATACTTTTGAGCATTTTCTGTAGGATAAGAGGAAATTTAAGTAATAAAAAAACTAATATATTCTCCCTTAGTTTTTTAATATCTTCAACCAAATCATATTCTAAAACTAGGGAAACAAATTTTTGTCTTGTTTCAGTTTGCTTTGGTTGTGTTGAAACCACATTCCTACTTGTTTCGGGTGAAGGTTTGTTTTGTGTTTTACTTCGAGTGTTATAGGGATGGACAATTTCAAAGTTCGCTTGAAAGATGTTGTCCGATAAATGATCGAAAATAGGAGGAGACTATTCCTCCTCATCAAGTGTTTCTTCCTCACCTATATCGTCATGATTTTAAGGGGGTGAAGAAATAGAGTTATCATGTGCTTCCAATATTGTTTGCAAAGCATATTGTATATCTTCGAAGTTTAGACCTTCTGTGGTCAGGTTTGACCAGTTTTGAGGAAAAGGATTTCTGAAAGGTGGTCTAAAATCTCCTTTACTTGTAGATTCCTCCTCAGTGGATATTTTCAAGTCTATGACCTGATTGGATAATTTCTGGAAATCTTTTTTCAAACTTTCCAAGTCTAATGTTTCTTGTTGATTTTTAGTTTGAGGAGGCCTAGTGAGAATTTCTATTTTCATTTTAGAAGATGAAGTTGTTTCAGCCTCACTACTTAGACTATCTTTTAATCTCAGAATGTCTTTGTCAATAAGGATTGCCTCCTCAAAGGCTTCTAATAATGTGTTATTTTTAGATATTTTAACCCATATGGATATATTGGTATGCAGGGCCTTAGTATAGTACACAACAATCAGATTTTTTGCAGGCATCGAATCTACAGGGATTTTTTTTTTAGCGTTAGGAATATCTGGTTGAAATCCTTAAATTGTTCTTTCGAGTTCATTTTCAATCTAGATAGTTCCATTACCAAGACTTCTAGAG
Source organism: Picea engelmannii (assembly GCA_009831015.1). Taxonomy (NCBI): domain Eukaryota; kingdom Viridiplantae; phylum Streptophyta; class Pinopsida; order Pinales; family Pinaceae; genus Picea; species Picea engelmannii. The sequence continues at coordinate 1,006,716 of ML777566.1, read as the reverse complement.
ATTTTTTATCTCCGAATTTTTCTAGAAAACAGGTTTCAAACTTGTCCCAAGAGACTATGGTTTGAGGTTGTTGCGCAAAATACCAGGTTGAGTAATTCCCTTCAAAAGTGTAAGGGAATAACCTATACACGACATCTTTGTGCTCGACACTTTGGAGTATAACAACTAACATAAATTTCTTGATGTGATCCTCAGTCAATTGCTTCAAATCTAGATCAAATTTGGGCAGCCATTTCTCTGGATGTTTAGGCATAAGGTGTTGGGGTCTAGGTACTTCCACGACATCTTAATCAAGCCAAGGTCTGGAGGGATTATTTTGGTTTTCCATGGGATTTGGTGGAGTCGAAGGTTGAGATGGTTCAGATGAAGAACTAGCTTCATCTGAGGATTTCTCTCTTAAAGAGGGTGGAGAATAACTAGGTGGGGATGGTGGGATACCATATCCCCCAACACCAAGGATACATTCTTCAAAAGGATTGGAAATATTACCACCTAAAGGTTTTTCAGGAAGACCAGTGCCTTCAGGTTGTTCTTGAAGATTTGTGAAATCAAGGGACTGATTAATCTGTCTACCAGGTTGTGTGATTTGGGATAAATCACTCTAAATTCTTATGATCGATTAGAGAACAATTTCTTGGACGTAAAAAACTTTAGGAACTGGTGTCACTGGTTCGACAGGAATGTCAGGGGCAGTGTTTGAGGTAGTAGATGGGTCAAGTGTAACATTAGTGTTTGAACGACTACGTGTCATGGTAGGAGAATGATTGTTTGGGGGAGTCTTACGACCTCCACATGCCATAAATTAATTTTAGGCCCTCCTTCTACCGCCATTTGTTGGCGGACATTTATGACACACCGTCAACAGGAAGGATAGATCTGGACTGGGGTTGTCTATTTAACCCAAGATGTTTGGTATGATCTAACCTGATGGGTTTTATGTCTTTTTTATCCAACTAGGATCCTAAAAACAACTAAAGGAAGTGAACTAACTAAATATACAACTCTAACAATCAACACATTAATTACAAATGTTCAACTAAGAGTGTTAATGTACAATGATTATATACAGTTTACAAGTTTTGCATAAAACCTTGTGAAATAAGTTGTTTGAGATAATGTTTCTAAACAAGATTAAGTATGAACACAACTTATTCTAATGTTCTAAATATCAAACTAATAAACAACGAATGAGTATGATTGTAATGATATAATGAAAATGGACAAAGATAATTAAGGTCTAAATAATGCAATCACTAGTCATTCACATATAAACAAATTAAATAGATAACACATTGACTAACCTCTAGCTGACCAGTATTAATAAAATAAAATCACCTCTCTGTGGTTGTGTGAGATCCTCTTGTCCTATGTCAAGTGAAAATCTATGACAGAAACAAGAACAATACTTCCTGAAGAAATTCAAGGAAGCATTTCATATTCTGGAGCGAATTTATGATGACAAAAATATAAATAATTATATATCCTATAACCTTGAGATATCCAATAACTGAGAATGAGACACATCTCAACCCTCAGTAACAATGTTATCAACTATTTATCATTAGAAGTAAATTCAAAATACTAAAATAGATGATCAATCATAGGTACAAACTAGACCAGAAGATAACAAACAACATAAAGAAAATCATAATATAAAGTATTATGTGGAGAAAAGATTAAAGCTAATTCGACACAGATAACATTTCATATCAAAAAATTACATGAGAATACAATTAAAAAAAACTGCACAATTTACACAGGTCTAAAGCCAAAGAGAAAACTGCTTTCTCATATAATTTCAAAAATATATGTCCATTCTATGGTCCAGGGAAAACATGTCTCTATCACCAGGCAACATAGCTATTTAAACATGTTTCTAGTATGTTACCTCCTATCATGCAAGATAGAGGTGGATCTCTTAAAATACGTTTTTCACTAAAATAGAGCAACAAAGGATACTCATGTTGGAGTCTTTTAATAAAAAAATATTTATATTAATGAACATTGTTTTTTTCAAAATGGGAAATTACTATTCTATTGAACGCTTAACCCATAACTATTTTCCTTAAGCATAGAACCATAATCTATTGTTTACTTGAAATGATAAAATGAAATCAAATTCTAGATAATAATCCCAACAAATACTTTAAATAAACTGGCTACATAATATTTCTATTATGTAGCTAGTCTCAAAATAAAAGTAAAATAAAAAACGAATCTAACTGTTATTTCTCAAAAAAAATCAAATTGTAAAAACAAAACAACTATTTACCAATTCAGAAATTTGACAGAGAGGCATAAAAAATGTTTGAATTTATAATGGTATTGATGTTTGTGGAATTTTTTATGATCACATTCCTAGATCGCTTAATACGTTTGTTAGCCTGGTTGCACTCGATCGAATGCAAGTTCTCAACTCGTTGTTCTCCCTCTCAAGCATTAAATTTCGTGTGACTATCTGGTCCAATTGTGACTGTAGGTAGGGGACATCCTGATAATACCTTTCAATCCAATTGAAACAATTTTCACAATGCACTAATTCTATTCTATGAAAAGGCTGATTTTTCTCTACAGTGGGTATTTTAACCCGTTCCATAATTTGTTTCAGATCATGTTGTATACCTGAAAAACCCTCCCTTTTCTTTAAGAATGGAGGAATATTCGATACGAAATCAAATTCTGGTGTATTAGCATCGATATTGTCCACAGGGATTCGGTCATCGATATCATCAGCAACATCTTGATCATCGATGTCATCCTCAAAAAATGGATCATTGACCTCAATCATAGGGATTTGTTTCTCACGATCATGTTGTCGATTTCTTAGTGTTTGGGAAATAAGTCGTCCAGGTATTTTATTTTTAAAACTGATGTCTGGATTTATTTGTTTCTTTTGCCTACCCTGTTTCTTTATATCAATTTCATTTAAATCAAACTGAATTGGCTCAGGATTAGGGACAGTAAAGATTTTATCCTTTAGATCATCCAAAACGTCTTCTAAAGATTTCTTGGGAATAAAATCGCATATTGGTTTCTTTCTTATGGATGAATTTTGGAGAACAATAGGGGTTTCAACTATATATGCGGGGCTCTCTTGCAGATTGACATGTAGGTTTTCCATAGAGGGGTTTGATCGACAGGGAATGGGAAATTCATTAATACGCAGAGGTAAGTATGCCATGTTTTCAGGTAGGCCAAACCCATTTCTATACATGAAATCATGCCCAATATCCCCAGCTTTAGACAAATGCGAAATCACAAGAATTCGGATGAGGTTGTGATGGAATAGACTAGATTAGGCATTTAGGTTTTGTCTCTGGTAGAACATGGTCATTTTTTGTAGGCTTCTAAGTAGATAAAATGGCATATTCAAATTAAAACCCAAAAATACCATCAATAAATGGACATGATACAAGAATACCAGACTGTATCTACCCTCACAGGTAATAAATTGCATAAGCATCAACAACAAGCCATGTCATCGTGCTTTAAATAGAACAATGGGTGTATCATTTGTAGTGTAACCCGATTTCTTGGAAGCCATGAATGAGTGCCATGGGATGCATTTGAACTTGAGAGTTTTAGACCAATGAGGTCCCTCTTGGGGAAATCCTTTAGCCTCTTCAATCGAACTATCCATCACCTCTAACTACAAATCCCCAATTTTAGCCTTGGCGCCATCGAAATTCTAGGCAAAGGCTTGAGCCAATTTGAGGTTGAAACCCTCAAATCATTTTATGAACCCATCCCAACCATAATCCCCAAGGTATTCCATGAAATCATCATGTGAGAGGAGATCATGTGAACCATTGGACTCTATCCTCACCATAGGCACCATTGATAAGGTTACACAGAAAAAATAGGAGTAGCGAAGGGTGAGGTGTCTTTGAAAACACATGAAATATAGGATGAGGTCTGCATATTTGGAAGAAACCTAATACCTAAGGATTTGAAAATCCACCATAGAAACCATTTGGAGCATTGGGTGGATACTAAACCAGAGGATGTGCAGAACGAAAAACCACTCTATGAAATGAATGTCAAACCCAAACACCAAAAATTTCCACTTGAAGCAATGAATGGATGACTGTGATATGCAGGATGAAGGAGTGATGCTTGAAGATATGACTGTCAATCCTCTACCAGGATTACAAGACCGTGATAAGACTCCAAGGGGTAGGATTCAAATTACAAAAAACACCAAAGTTTTGTTTGATGCGCACTCATAGATATGGTAATGTGAAAATAAAAAATAATCAAGGAATAAAATGCCTAAGTCATAAAACCAAGGTGGATAAATCATGTGCTATGATAAGGAATCAACCCATAATATGATAGGTTTACAATCCTTAAAGGATTAAGAAAATATTAGATGCCCTTAGTTGTTATCCAATTTATAAAAGGAAAGTCCACAAACTGTATGATGCCCTCAAACCAAAGCTTGTTCTAATTTCATGCTTACAGTCATGAAATTGAACAAGAGAAATTATAGATAAAAATAAATGAAGTCATGTACACACTAATCAAACGAATCTTTTCAAAAACAAAAGATGATAAAAAATAAAAATAAAAATTGCAAGGACGAGGCAATTACAATTTTTTTTATCCCATTAAGATGACATTTTATAATGATAAAATTGACATGAATATTCATCTTCCAACAATTTTCAATCCACAAATTCCACCCCCGACTTGGTGAAGCGACCGACGATAATGACTGGATGGAGAGGGGTTGTATGTGAGTGCATTTTTCGAGTGAGCACCTGGCAGGGGTGACACTTCTTAATTGCTTCGACGCAATATTTAAATATAGATTGAAAAAAATAACCATCTCGCACAATTTTCTAGGTTGTTGCAAGCCCGGATAGATGATCACCACAAGCCTCACTGTGGTAGTCATTTAGGATAGACTCAACTTCTTCGTGAGTTAAAAAATGACATAGGATATTTTCTACTCCTCAACGATACAAATTGTCACCGACGATAATATATTTCTTAGCTTGGTATCGTATAAGTCGTCAGTCATCTTGCGAGAGATCCTGAGGGAACTTCAATGTTTGAAGATAGAGAAAAATATATCCATACTACTGGTTTGATGATGAGATAAAGAAAATGTGCTCATCCGCAAATGAATCAACATGAATAACATCCTCATCTAATCGAGGGAAGTAACATACTAACTCTGCAAAAACTAGTTATTTTTTGGACTTTGTAGAAGGAAAATTGAGATCGAACTCTTGTAGAATGACAATCCATTTATTTTACTTTCCCCCTATGATATGCCTAGTAAGGACATATTGAAATGGATTGACATCTTCAACCACAATATTTTTGCAAAGAAATATATAATGTCATAATCGTTGGACTACGTGATCGACAACCAAAGCTAACTTTTCAACATGAGAATATTTGAGTTCAGGGCTGACTAAGTTTTAGCTAAGATAGTAAATGACGTGCTCATGGAGCTCATCATCCTCTTGAACCAACACCATACCAATCGTCTCTTCATACGTGGAAACATAAATCCATTAATCTCTACCGTATTCTAGAGACTTCAACATAGGCATTGATACCAAGGATTTCTTCAAAGCATTGAAGGATTCCTGGGCTCGCTCATCCCAGATAAAAGGAGTGTCCTTCTTCAAGAGACACATGAAACCCTTTGTAATATTGGCATAGTTCACTATAAACAGTCGTAAAAATTCAGATTTCCTCTTTAAACCTTGAAGCTGGTGAATAGTGCGTGGGGGAGGCAATCGAAGTATTACCTCAACCTTTAACAGATCTACCATGATCCCAGTCTCAGAGACTAAAAATACTAGAAGTTGACCTGACCTAATGAAAAATATGCATTTATGAGGGTTCAACCGAAATCAATAATGGTGACATATTTCAAATACTAGCCAAAGGTGGTTAGGGTAATCCACTCTCTTACTCGAATTTGCCAAAATTATTGAAAAATCCACATTTTTGTGATTTTTCTCTAAAATTTGTAAAATTCGTTTTAACCAAATTCTGAGTTTGGAGGATTTGGTTATATAATTTCCCCTTGGATCATGTATAATTAAGAGTCTCATAGGGCTGAGGAGGAGCCATTATTATCATGAGGTTTTTTTGATGAGAGATTTTTTCTTGTGAGAAAGCTTTAAGGAGTTGTTAGCCACGTAAAAACAAAGTTTTGATCTCAATGAAGAATTGATTGTTCCTGCAACATTGGACACCATATCCATTTGATATTAGCCTTTTTAGCAACACTAAACTCTTGGGAAGGGCCCCTCAGAGTGGTAGGTGTTTCTATATTTTATTTTCTTTGTATATTAGCATTACATTTGGTTTCATTTCTTCTTGCATTATTGTTTAGTTTGAAAGTCATATATTGTGTATTTGCATTCTACAATTAGTTTGTATTATGAAAATTGATTTGTAATAGATAAAACTCAAATCAACACCCTCTCACTCAATGCATTGGTATGTTGCATTTGATTTAGTTCAATCTCTTTCTATATGCTTTCAATTTATGAGTTTTCATGTTACTCTATCTCTGAATTTAATGACTACTTGGTCAACAGTTCAATTGCTTCACACATCGCTTTAATTTTGTATTTTCTTATCCAATCACTCTAATAATTCTTTGTTACTAAAATTTCTACGGAGATGCACTTTCCAAATAGCTCTAAAATTACCTCCAATGGCTTTCATAAACCCACACATTCCCACATTCAATCCTCATAAAGAGTACTATGTTTCCAATGTCTCTTTTTCAGCCAACACATTCTTTTAAACCAAAGATCTTCACTCTTATTACATTATCTACACATCTACCATTGAATTCCCTTTTAATTTCTTTGCTTCATTGATCAAATTTCCCTTTCAAATATGCATCCCAATCCATTCATTACACCTTCCTTTCAATTGTGTCAAAACATATTAAAATAGAGCTTTAGTATTTGTTTGAAAATTTGCATTTGCATGTGTACATTAAAACACAAAAACATATATTTTAAAGTTCATTTATTATTCACAAATCTATGTGTGTTTCTCTTCTTATTATTCTTACTATAGAACACCTTTCCACTCCTTTTTTATATCCTTCATTATTTGATATCATTCCTTGTTTGCTTGAATGCTCTCAAGCACCATAACTAAATGAACATCAATCCACGATTCTAGTTCTTTCCACTTTGTATTTCTGCATTGCCATTCTTTCTCATTCATTTTCATTGCTTTCCATGCTTTCTCATTGTAATCGATGCATTTGATTAAGGACAAATTTTGAGTTTAGATCTCATTTCATATTACCTAGTTTTTAACCATTTGATTATCTTTTTACTCACTACTGGAATCCATTGAAGGACATGAAACTTATGTAAGCTACTCACAATTAATCACTCGAACGACACGTTGAGTGCATGAAATATTGTGATATGAGCCTTTATAGAACTAAGTTATTCATGTCTCCGAGTGATTAATCCTTAGTGTTTATCTCCCACAATTTACATTTAAATTCTGCAGTGTGGGCTTGAAGATTGTTTTGTGGGATTTAGATTAAGCTCGAATAGGAAAAAATTGATCCAGATTTTATGAGAAGAATGAAATGAATACATATTATTAAAATATGCTTAACATATAAAAACAAAGATACAATATAATTGGTTTTCTATTCAATAAGAAAATAAGTTGAAACTGTAAAATGCAATGGAAAACAAGCTTGCTGGAATGGTGGCGGATTATCTCTAAGAGGAGATGTGAAGGTTGTGTTCATTCATAAGAAGATGATTACAATGAGGCTCTGAAGGACTTTTTGCAATAAAAAATAATGTCAAAATCCCTATAAATTCAAAAACCTAACCCTAAGATATTAAGCACCAAAAGTCACGTGGGCCGTGTTTGGGTGTGTTAGTACATCAACTTCTTGGGGTTGTAACTTTTGCATGCGATCTATTTTTTAGGTACACAATAGCCCATTGGAAAGGTATCGTCTAGGAGATTCATTTTGGGGGCTCAATGAGAGAATTCAAATATCATTGAGAATATTGATCCATAAAAACCTTCATTTAGGCCCTCAAAATTGCCTCGGAAGTTAAAAACTGCTAAAACTAGTAAATTGCCAAAATTGACAGAAAATGGTTTTGAGCGAGTCTGAAAAGGTGGGTGGCCACTGATATCCACCTGGATAAATCCTCTCTCCTTATGAATAAATGGTATCCATTTCATTGAGTTCCCCCATCAGATGAGGAAATTTCTGTTGAATTTGGCCTTGGGTGAGCCACTTGCCTTGGTGCAGGAGTTGCCCTACTTTGATGACTCGATAAAGCTTGATCATTTATTGTCGAGCTCCCTTGATATGTGTGTCCAAAATATGATCATTGGATTCTTGTTTCATGTAGTCAGGGTTGAGCTATGTTGGTGTTAGCTTCTCTTCTATCTCTGAGGTGTCCAATAATGGTGGTAAATATGGCCGAAGGAGAGCCACATTGAAGACTGGGTACAGAACAAGGAAAGGGGGAATGTTGAGCTCAAAATAATTTCCACCCACAACCTTGGTGGTGGTGTACATACCATAAATTAGTGGGAGAATCTTCTGATGGGGCCCTGTAATTCATTCTTTCTACAAGTGCAACCAAACTTTATCTCCCACCTAAAACTTGTGTGGCACCCGATGTTGATCATGACACTACTTGTACTTGGCATTAGAATTTTGTAGAATACCCTGAACCTACTGGAGGATGTGTGGGTCCGCTCAATGAACCAGGTGCCTTTTTCATATTTTGGTGGATCAGGGGACGAGTCGACCAAGGTGGTCACTAGGGGTAGTGAAACATCCATGGGGCCCAATGGTTGGAATCCCAAGCCCGCATTAAAGGGGTTGTGGCTAGTTGAGCTATGAAAGGAACGGTTGTAGCTATGTTAGACATAGGGAAGACTCTCATCCCATGTGTTGGGGTGTTTTGAATTGTACATGCATAGAATATGTATGATCATCTGATTGATGACCTCAGTTTGGCCATCTGTCTGGGGGTGGAGGGCAGTGGATTTGGTGAGCTTGGTATCTAGCAGTGACCAGAGGCTTGACCAAAATATGATAAGGAAATGACTATCATGGTTTTAGATAATTGTTTGTGGGATCCAAAAATGTACCCATACTCGTTCAAAGAAGAGCTTGGTAGTGTCTTTTGTTGTGATTTTCTTCTTGCAGGCGACTAGAATTTCCATCTTGGAAAGGAGATACACAACCACAAAAACATAGTCATTTCCCCTCTTGGTGGATGAGAGGCTCAACATGTAGTCCATTGAGATGGATTACCATGTCCTGTGAGGAGTAGGAAGAAGGGTGTACAGGCCCTATTTCTTAGTGGTCAGTTTGGCAATAGCGTAGGCGGTGTAGGGCATGATATACTTGTCGAAATCCTGTCGAAGTTTCAGCCAATAGAAATGTTTCTACAACACTGCCACTGTCTTTTCAATGCCAAAGTGTCATGCCACTCGACTGTAGCGAGCTTCCCAAATCATCTTTGCATGCTCGCTTAATGGAATGCAAAGATGGCCCAAATGACACAACAACTCATCTTGAAGATGGAAATTAGTGACCATTGAGTTGGTGCCCAATAGTTGGTAGGTGGTGGAGAAGTCAGAGTGTGTCTCATAGAGGTGGGGCCATCTAGATGTCTCATGGCCATAAGATTCTAGCACCATGGTGAGCGACGCGACTCGAGGTCGGCTGAGGCAATCAGAAAATTGGTTGGTACTTCATGTTTTATACTTGATGTTGAGGTGGAAATGTTGTAATTATGTTGACTACTTTTGATGGCAGTCATTCTACAATTTTCCTTGGGTCTGCATGGATTGTAGTGGCTTGTGATCAGTGTGGATGAATATCTCCTTCCCAAGAATGTAATGTCTCCATTGGCGACAGTCTTGCATAATGGAGTACATTTATTTGTCGTAAGTAGGGTAGTTACAGACAACATATGATATGCCATGGGGTGGCCGTGTTGAGTGAGAATGATGCCCACAACATAGTCTAAAGCATCTGTCTTGATATCAAAGGGATGTTGTGTGTCTGATAACTAAAGTATTGGGGATGAGCACAAATGCTTCTTCAAGTCATCAAAGGCTTTTTGTTAAGACAGGCCCCACATAATTTTTTCCTTACTTTACTGGTGAGGCCCAAGAAGCTCTGAAGTTTAGTGAGTGTGGTTGGGGCTATCCAGTCCCGGATGACCTGGATATTTGTTGGATCGACATGCACACCATGTTGATCAATGATGTAGCCTAAGCAATGGACCATGCCCATGTCGAAGGAGCATTTTTCCAAGTTTGCATATAGTTTGTGCTGTCGCAGGGTGTGTAGAACCCGTTGAATATGCTGCAAGTGTTCCGCCCAAGTCTTGTTGTAGATGAGGATGTCATATAGATACACCACTACAAAATTATTGGTTAAATTTCATAGGATATCGTCCATCATCCTCATAAAAGTTTCTGGAGCATTTTTCAAACCAAAAGGCATGACCAACCATTCAAAGAGACCTTCTTTTGATTTGAAGGTGGTCTTCCATACATCCTTTTGTTCTATTGGGACCTGGTGGTATCCAAAATTCAGATCAATCTTACAAAAGTATTTGGTCCCCATGAGCTGATCAATGAGGTCGTCGATTTGGGGAATTGGGTACCAGTTTCGGAGTGTGATTCTATTCAGGGACCGATAATCAATGCAGAGTCACTAGGTCCCATCCTTCTTCTACACCAGCATGATTGGACTCCCACAAGGCAATGTGCTAGGACGTATGTGCCCCTTATGGAGCAATTCTTGGATCCACCTCTTGATATCATGGTTTTCTAATAGATATCAGAGGTAGACTGGCCCACTGGGTAGTGGTGCACCTAGGGTCATATCGATGGAATGCTTGACCTGAAAGTGAAGAGGTACATCGATAGGAGAGGAGATATCTAATTATTCTTCCATGACCTTAACCACTTTATTTTGTTGTCTGGAGAGATCGGTTGTGGAGGCCTTGGATGTGGATGCGATATTTCACTCACCCTGAGAGTGAACCATGAAGGAAACAAATTTACTAGTCTGAGAGATGACCTTCTTGCATTGCCTGACATAGATCAAGGAAATAACACTAGGAGGGACTTCCTTAAAGTATCAGTTCATTCAAGATTTGATGCAAAAGAAGGAAGTAGAACTAAGGTATATAAAGACTCAAGAATAACTTGCAAACATTTTCACTAAGGCAGTTGCTAAAGTCTAGTTTTTGAAAATTTGCCTTATTGTGAGCCCTCTCAACATCAAGGTGGAGTATCTTGGTAATTTCTCTCTTAGCATCAAGGGGGAGGATGTTGGTAATTGATAGATTGTCTGACTAAATAATGCATGAAAAATTCATGAGTAGTTTTCCAAAATAAATTGTTGTAAGTGTTCAATCAAGAGGAGCTTGTTCAATGAGGTTATGTATTGTTATGAAGATCAAGGTTGATCACTGTTGAAGATCACTTTTTTGTGCAACTACCTCAATAATAAATTATTCTTTCTTTATGCATGGATTGTAACCTCATTCTATGATGTTGTGTTTTAATCATTTGCTATAGTGTTATGCTACTGGAATTGAATCATTATCTAGTCTAGAGATAGACCTCAATTGATCCTTCAGAGACAACAATCGGACATGTATTGAAGAGTTGGTTTCAAATTCAAATGGTGCTATCCAAGTTTGAAGTTTACGGATTAATGATTAAATGATACTATGATTAAATGTTTCTGCCAAAATGAACTTAGTGTAAAGAGTTTATGCAATTAACTTACTAAAATGTTTTGCCAAAATGAACTTAGTGTAAACAATTTATTCAATTAACTAGTTGTACTGCCTCATCCACGAAGGGAGTTGTAAGTCTTATTATTTAGATATACTTGGTTGGTGTTTAGTAGTGTATATAGTAATCCTTTTCGTAGAGAGAGTTTATGGCATCCAGTTATAAAATTAACCATCACTCAAGTGCAAAGTGGACATATAGTGTAAACTTGATGAAGTTAAAAGAAGCCAAAGTCTTCAATAAAAGTGAACAACGTCAATCAACATCAAGTTGAATCACAAAGTATTTTGTTATGACACAATTTCTATTGTAATAAAAGAAAGTCAAGAAAGTGAATTTTACTCAAGAAATTCACTATGTAAAAGTTGAAGAGCAAGAGAAAGTGAATCCCAAAAACAAATGGATGATGAAATTGAAATTCATGAGTGTTGTAAACCTAGACTTAGACTAACATGTCATCATGATATGTAATGGTCATATAATTGAAATAATTATTGTTGAGTGATCAAATAACAATTAGATAACAATTAGATCTAGGCATTGCATGCATACAGTTCTTCTTGATGGATAGATCTATACAGTGATTAGTATCTAGATGTTTCTAAAAAGATTTTTTCTAGATCATTCTTGAATGTATATATATATCTCATTCCCGAACAATGAGATAGACCACTTTCACATATCTAACCTAAAAAACTAAAATATTGCCAAAAATTATGATGTCCAACATAACTTAAATTTTCAATATGAAATACTCATTATTGCATCATATATTTGCACCATTCATCATCATTGCTAAACATTCACCATTGCTCATCCATGTCAATATAGAATTCAATGTTGATCCTATACATTAAATGTAAAACATTGTTCATTTGCAAAGTTATGCTTATAAAGTCAATCAAGACTCTGCAATATGTATTTTTTTTTACCACACTAATCATTCATTAACTCATAAATCGATGATTTAATGATAGATGGATAATAAAAGTTCTGCAATATGTATTCTTTTTACCACACTAATCATTCATTAACTCATAAATCAATGATTTAATGATACATGGGTAATAAAAGTTCACAAGAAAAACTCATAAATTAATGGTCATCATTTGTCATTCCTCACAT
>ML777566.1:975485-986878 GCA_009831015.1 Picea engelmannii | reverse complement strand
ATGATGGGTCTAACAACTTAATAGTTTTAATATTTTTAAATAATCTCACTCCTAAGAAAAACCCATATTTCCTAAGTTTTTTAGGGGGAGGATAGACAATTTAGTGAAATAAACCATGGAAGGGAAAGAGGGGATGTTTATGTCATGACTCTCAAAATTCTAGACATGTATAGATCAATATTTTAAGTTTTTTCTACCATTTTAGCTAGGATTTTTTTACAATATCCTTCTAGATAGCCTTACTACATTGGTTTGCACACACTTTCCCTTTCTTTTCTTTTTATTATTTTTTCTTTAGGTAGACATTTTTCTCTTAAAACTTTGAAGGCGGGGATCATAATGAAATGGTTGTACTTTACCTCTTTTGAATTTTCTCTTGACCTCTTTATCCTTCATGTATTTATATGATTTAGGGTTTCATGTTTCTACCTTTCCTTTTGACCTTTAAGTAGTCATACATGACAAATGCAACTATTTTTATTGTGGATGAGAATGAGTGATATTTAGGAAAATTGAAAGTTCTTAGTGTGATTAGGATATGGATTGAGGTACAAACACCCAAGTAGTTTGAGTCATCTTAGAAGAGGGACATACTTCTAACCAAAAACATGTTTCCCATGGTAACACTAAGAAAGTGAGAAAACTTGTATGCTATGACATCCTAGTCAACCTTTGTATGGAAACCACAACTTTATGGCATGCCAAGGGGTTATATCATCATGTCTAAACAAACATTACACATGGAGTATCTATGGAGTGAATTGAATCACCAAGGTGTATCTCAACATTTGAATTAATTACATCATGGTTCATCAATATGGCATCAAGAATATGGAACTAGTCATAGATGAATGAAATCTTGTACAAGTAGGTACATGATACCATTGTAAGGATATTGAAAGGTTTCTACCATTGATCCACTAACCAAGATACCATCATAAAGAGGTGATGACCCAAGGCAATGAGAGGTACGTTGAGGAGTTTAAGGATTTATCTCATAGCTAGAAAACAAAACCCTTTTACAAATATGCATAATGAAAGATAACTTAACAAATAGATGATGGTTCAACAAGAAGACTAGTTCCTTAAAGGGCCAATGGGATCACCACTTTACCTCAGTGTGAGTTCTAGGGTTTATGAAGGATAGTGTTGAAGGGTATCTATAAAATTACCCCTCAAGCACCACCTAGGGATTGAAGGAATTATTCAAGGCTTAGGGGGATTGATCCATGAGGGTTATTTTTGGTTGCTAGACAAGGTGAAATTAAAGATGAGCCAATGATCCAGGTGGTCACCCACCTATTCGAGTCCCAAATTTCTAGGGTTATTTTGAGGCCCTAAACTACATTTTCTTGGTGCTAATTTAGTCGAAGGTATGTACTACAAAATTCAACATGTGTACTTCTAGACTGGACCTTTTTGATAGGCTACCTAGTTCCCCAAATTGATATTGTATGAAAAGTTTACACTCGGGGAAGTATCAACTAGCCACATGAGGGCCCACAAACCTTTTTGTGTTTCATCTTCTTGGGTTAGGTTTTTTGATATTTAGGGTTTTCTCATTGATGATTTATCTTAAAAGACATTTTTGGCCTCTTTGTACTCAACTTCTTGAAAATGACCATCTATTTTTAGGGTTAATCTACCACCATTCTATCTAGTCGTCTTTTGTATTCCATTTAGAATCTGAGTTCAACCGTATTATTGTGTTTCTTGCAATATCTAGGTGTGTTTAGTTGTTATATCTATTCCTTCATTTCATTCTCAACATAATCCATATCAACCAAGTGGAAGAGAAGAACCCTTATGATGCCCTTCCTTAATGCATTAGTAAGAAATTTTAGAACCCTTCCAAGAAGAGCACCAAAGCACTTCTTGACCCTTTAAAATGCCACAAAACATCACACAAAGAGAATTATATGCACAATAAACCTCAATCGCCTAGTTTTTCATTAATCTCTAATGATTTTAAATGGAGGAAGACTTTTCCTTTTATAGTTGAGAATCCCCTTCACTTATAATGTAAAAACATGTGTTATCTCTAATCCACTAACTCCAAAACCATTTTCTTCTTAAAACCTTAGTAAAGCTACAACCAATAATAGAATAATCCAATAAAATGCTCTCAAGGTATAATATGCCTCTTAGAAAATCTCAAATACAATATCACAAGGTACAATGTCCCTCTTAGAAAGAGTTCATATACAATATAAAAATCACGTGTAAGTACCAAGTAGAATCCAAGGGATGTGTGTCCCTCAATAAAAGTGTCAATGTGCACATAAATGGCCCAAGCCAAGTCAAATATTCCAACATTTACTTCCTCCATCCAAGGATTGGTCTAATAAGTGTACACTCATTCCAATATATAACACCTACTCGAAGAGATGGGTCTACCCTCTTAGCAAGCCATTAATTGGTAACACCTAATGACATACTTCGACACATCATAACAAAAGGTTTAGTTTTAGTACTTTCCTAAGTCTTACCAAGGGGAACAATGTAGAACCTCACACATATGTCAAATTCTTAGACACCCATATTTCCCAAGTATCTAGGTAAAATCTATGTGATAATAATGATTCATAATGATGAAAGGGGAAGGGGAATGGGTTCATGTGATGACTCTTATGTCTAAGACATGTAGAGATCATATTATTCATTCAATTATTCATACAAATTTATTTAGCTAGGATTTTTCTTTATAAATTCGTTCTTGGGGGAGCTTTGCATTGAGTTACCATCCTCAATGTTGTTTCCTACTACCCCTTAAGCGTTTTTCTTTGAATGTTCACTTTATTGAACAAGTCCCTTTTATTTAGATATTCATAGACAAACTAGGGATAGGGGAATTTTCCTCATAGCAAGGGACATTATGAATGTTCACTTTATTGAACAAGTCCCTTTTATTTAGATATCCATAGACAATCTAGGGATAGGGGAATTTTCCTCATAGCAAGGAACATTATTCAAGACTAATGATTGGATTTTAATTCTGTTATTTACCTCTTAGACTTAGTGGCTTTGTTTATTTCAGGATTTTAGATTTGACCTGTCCTTTTGAACTTTGAAAAATCATACATGACCAAGATAATGTGTTTTTTTTATTTGAATGGAATGAATGGAATAATAATATTGAAAGTTGTTATAACAATTGGGATGTTGATAATTCTATCTAACCTAGACACCAAGTGACACACTTTACCCAAGAAAAAACACACTTCTAACATAAAAACATGTTCCTTGAGGTATTACGAGGAAAGTAATATAACCATATAGCATTATGAAATGGAAAAAAACAATTGTTATGTATTTACCACTTTATGATGAGTTAAGAAGTTATATCATCAAGTCCAAACATGCATTGATACATGGAATGTCATATGAAAACATCGATACATGGAATTTCATATGCAACAAATTGAGAACCCTACCACATGTGAATCTTCCATCTTAGGAGTGGGGACAAAAATAAGCCACACCATAGTTGAACTAGTTATCAATAATCTGATAGATAAAATTTAATAAGTATATGTGGATCAATGAATATGAGCATGACACCTCATGCAATCAACAACATGACACCCTCGTTAGGTATCCAAAAGTTTCACCCCTGGAGGGGGGTAACATTGGCTCCTACTCGATGATATGCACTCTATGAGAGAGTGTATGAGAACTCTAGAATATCCACAAAGATGTGACTTATGCATCATGGATACTATAAAATCATGTAAAATTCTTGGGTGAATTGATCGAGGTGGATATTGGTGGCCACCCACCTATTCTAACTCGCTCATCTTGTCCATTTTTAATTCATCACGTTCTTATGTACTTCTTTGTAATTGTGGGTTATACACTTCTATGGTTCTCGGAAGTCCTACACATAATCTAGGTGGATACTAGTGGCCTCTCACCTAATCCAATTGGCTTATTTTGTATGTTTTCATTTCAACACATCTTGTTGTACTTCTAGGGCAGTTTTGGAGCCCTAAACAATGCTTTTTTGGTTCGCCACAGTCAAACAATAGACGAAGTTAGAGTTTGATGGAGAATTGTGTAGTTCCCTTAAATACCTTTCCAACGGGATATCACACATGTAAAAGAGAGGTTGTATGCAAAAGTTACAACCCCAGGAAGTTGAGGTACCAACTTACCCATAGGGCCCACATGACTTTTGGGGTTTCACCTCCTAGGTTTAGGTTTTTAGATTTATAGGTTTTTGGAATTCATGACTAATATCAAAAATCTCTATAGAGCCTCATTGTAATCATTATTCTCAGACATATGTTCATAGTAGCCACAACTCTTCTTAGAGATAACTACCACCATTCGAGGAAGTGTTTCAGTTTTGTAGTTTTACATTTTCAATCTATTATCATGTATTCAATATAACATATTGTTCACTCTTCATATCTTTTTGTTTATTGTATTCAGTCTATTAATCAGTTTGTTCTTCTCCTAAATCCAGATCAGTGGTATGAGAGCAGTCTGCTCTTCATTTATTTTTCTTTGTGCATTTCCCCGACAAGATTTGGGTACAAGAAGTTGGGACTCAAAACAATCAATTCATTTCAAGATCGGTCATGTCTAGCTCGACAACAACCATTGGGGGACAAAAAGAAAGATGATGGAGCATGAGATCCTATTAAAATGTTGCTCGAGGAAGCCCGCCTGCGACAAAGGAACGAAATGATGGAAAACTTTGTGTAGATACTTATGACTACCCACAGGAGAAATATCTTCATCAAGTGGTTGTGCAACCCCCTTCAAGGTACAACTAAATTTTGATATTCCATTATTTGAAGGACTGATAGATGCGGATGTTATAGATAAGTAGTTAAATCTGCTCAAAGGGTATTTTTTGGTCCACAATTTTTCCAAGATTTTCCATACCCTAAATTGGGTATCAAAAACTATGAACGTCATCTGGTGATCAAATACCATAGTTTTTTGCATAGAGACATTCAAACATAAATGGAGTTTATGGAGTTTATGAACATCACCTCATTGGGCACTAATTATAGTTGAGAATCCCCTTCACTTATAAACAAACAAAGTTTTCCATGCTGATTGTTGAGTTAGAAGATGGGTAGAACTTTTCTGGACTGTAATACCTATTCATAAACATCAAACCAAGTCTCTAGTAATTTGGTGTTCCTAAGCTTTATTTCACAAAAGCTGAGGGGAATTTTGAGGTATACTTACTTGGTCGAATGGGGAATTTTGAGAGAATATGGATGCCTTCACTCGCACTTTTCACAGGCTCTTCTCGTTCCAACAACAAGATGACAGAATTAGAATAAGGATATAAATGAATGAAGTATTAAATAAGAACTAAGATAAAAATGGATGATCTGCATGCACTTATATAAGCACATGATAAAACTATAACAAAATCCTCTGGCCAAATGAATGATTAGACAATCTATTAGGGTCCTTATTTCTGTTTTGAATGCTTTTCTTTCATGTTATTTAATCTTATTTATCATTTGATGTCAAACCATTAAGTCTAACCATTTGATACGCACCCTCCCACCCCTATCTGTTTTTTTAAGCCCTGAAATGAATGAATAAGTAATCAAAGGTGATCTACTGACATTTTGACGCTGAAGCTACATGCCTCCGTACACATCTAATGATCTAATGATTTTGAACATTTACATTACATTTAGATGCATCTCTGGAGATAAGATTTGCAAGACAGACATTTTATCTGATGGCATCATTTTTTAAGGATTTCCAACAACTCTATATTCTATATTCCAAGAATGAAGTAACCTTTCAAAATTGCCATCCATGTAATTCTAGTGATTCTTTTAGGGTTTTGACGCATTTATTAAACATCTAATACATTGAAATTTTAAGGATTTTATGGTGTACCAAGGATGAGGATCACTTTATTAAAAAAATCTAAGAAAGGTAACACACAACAATGAAATCTAAATGGGACTACGCCTTCCTCCACAATTCATATATCTGTTTAAACAATAGCGTCAAATATATCTAACAACTACAGTGCACTCGTGAAATGTCAAGTAATTTTCTTCACGGAAATGCCAGAATAGTTAACTCGTGAATAAATTATTGATGAGAGATCAATCTATATTCGAAAACATTTGTTCCGGCAAAATGATCCTGGTAAGATAGATGTAATAGAGTCCATCAGTATTGTCTATTTGTAATGTGTGACCTCAAAAAAAAGATAATGAAAAGACTCAGCGCTCGTGACAAGATATAATGACGCTGGGTGGTTTCGATTCGTTGTAAATGTTTGGGATTTTATCTAAACGATTGGTCAATTCGACTGCATACAAACTCAGAATTCGACTGCAGTGATTAATATACTGATGTTTTTCAAGCAACACGAATGTAACCCAATGAAATATTTGAGTTGTGCTCTCAACTATGTAGATCGAACCTACAACAAAATGATCTAGGGTTTACAACAAAATGATCTAGGGTTTAAGAGATGTTATCATGACACGAAGGTTTTTTAAACCTTTAGATCGCTGGTTAAAAATGGCGCTGTAATATATTGCAATAACCTAAAAAATTAGATAAAAGTGACTGGAAAATTCAAAAGGTCACCTGGATGGGAAGAAATTAAAGAAAAAGGTCACCTGGATGAGGAGTCAATTTAAATATGGTTTATTAATAAGAGTCCTCACCATGGACAAACAGTGGTCTGGGGTTTTCCCTCACCGTGGACTCGGAAAAGCACAGATATGAGATAACTAGGGCTTCTTGGTTAAAAGGGGATTTATCAGTTATATGTAAACAATCTAACACATACTGAAAAATTCATATGAATTTAATTATCTTTTCTTCTAATAAATTTAAATTAAAAGGAACAATGAGTAGAAAACTTCATACCATTTTCTGCAGAACCACGCTACACCATCAAATAAAAATTAAATCCAAATAACTTCTGCAGAACAGCGCTACACCATCAAATGAAAAATAAATCCAACTAAACAATAAACAAAACTTCATACCATTTTCTGCAGAACCACGCTACACCATCAAATAAAAATTAAATCCAAATAACTTCTGCAGAACCGCGCTACACCATCAAATGAAAAATAAATCCAACTAAACAATAAACAAGAAATTTCGCAAGACTTTTCATTCCTTTTTATAGATGAAGAGGAAGTCTTAAACCATTTACAAAACCCCATTAAAATCATTGAACCATGATCAAAATAATATTTAAATATGTTCTTACAATTTAATTTAATTTAATCTATTTTTAAGGTCACACAGAAGCCACATCAAATTTGGTGTATGAGGCCTCCTTATTTTTGGGACAAGGGACCCCCTCTGCCCAAGATTTGACTCGTAAAGTCTATGGAGGTTTACATACCCTACCTCCCTCTCAATTTGAACTTGTAACCTCTTAGGAGGAAACACATGTTCTTAACCATTAATTATCTTTCTTGAACAAGGTTAAATAATAATTTTCTTCCTTAGAAAAAGTCTAATCATGATAAAATAATGATTTTCATGTTGCAACCTTTTAGACGAGTGTAAAAGTGGTCAAACTGCCTCAACATCTTGCTCCATTAATGAAATAAATCACGTTTTAAGATGCAATTCTCCCTTCCTCTAACGCTGATATATTAAACATGTGATCAATTAGAAAGGGGGTGCTCCATGTGTCCAATGGGTCCAATAACACTCCATTGTGTAATATATACCTAGGATGATGGGTCTAACAACTTAATAGTTTTAATATTTTTAAATAATCTCACTCCTAAGAAAAACCCATATTTCCTAAGTTTTTTAGGGGGAGGATAGACAATTTAGTGAGATAAACCATGGAAGGGAAAGAGGGGATGTTTATGTGATGACTCTCAAAGTCCTAGACATGTATAGATCAATATTTTAAGTTTTTTGTGCCTCTAACTTTATTTTAACTATGAGTTTTTTACAATATCCTTCTAGATGAGCGTTACTACATTGGTTTGCACACACTTTCCCTTTCTTTTCTTTTTATTATTTTTTCTTTAGATAGACATTTTTCTCTTAAAACTTTGAAGGGGGGGACCATAGTGAAATGGTTGTACTTTACCTCTTTTGACTTTGCTCTTCACCTCTTTATCCTTCATGTATTTATATGATTTAGGCTTTCATGATTTCTACCTTTCCTTTTGACCTTTGAGTAGTCATGCATGGCAAATGCAACTATTTTTATTGTGGATGAGAATGAGTGATATTTAGGGAAATTGAAATTTCTTAGTGTGATTAGGATATGGATTGAGGTACCTAGTCTAAACACCCAAGTAGTTTGAGTCATCTTAGAAGAGGGACATACTTCTAACCAAAAACATGTTTCCCATGGTAACACTCAGCAAGTGAGAAAACTTGTATGCTATCACATCCTAGTCAACCCTTGTATGGAAACCACAACTTTATGACATGCCAAGGGGTTATATCATCATGTCTAAACAAACATTACACATGGAGTATCTATGGAGTGAATTGAATCACCAAGGTGTATCTCAACATTTGAATTAATCACATCATGGTTCATCAATATGGCATCAAGAATATGGAACTAGTCATAGATGAATGAAAGATCATACAAGTAGGTACATGATACCATTGTAAGGATATCCAAAGGTTTCTATGAACCGTCACGATTTTTCGAATGACTTATGGTTGAGTTTTTATTTGCATGAATTAATTAACCATTGGGAAACTTAACGAAACAACGAGAAAAGAAAAGGAATTATACAGTCATTAACATAATTGCAGATCTGAAATGCAATGAAAAACAACAAACCATAATGCACAGGTTGATAACGGAGTTCGGCACAACTTTGCCTACGTCTCCGGGCCTTTTCTCTATGGGGGAGGCTTCTTTATTTCTTTTCGAAATCTTAATGGTACATCATTACAATGTTGAATGGCTTCCAGACTGATCTGGTCATGTTCGCCCAAATCTCTAGAATCTTTCACAAAAGACGACACGCGAAACGGATGTCCGGAGCTCTCAGAAATCGTCCGATAGCATCTCCTCCTCAACGGTCTCCCTCCCTCAAACTGGATTTGACTTGGCTTCCTCTCAGCATCTCTGCTCTAATTGCTCTCCAAAGCTGTCCCCTTGGCCTCAAAATGGCCTTGGTTAAATAGTGGGGAAGGTAGTTTCCCATCTCCAACTTCCTCCAAGAAGTTAGGCTCAAAAACCACCCAATAACTCCCAATTATGCCTTAATTACATTAAAAATGGGTTAAACATTAATTAAAACCCAAAAGTGGTTAGAAAAACCCACTTATTACTATATTCTAGTTGAAATTTGGGCTTAAGCCCCCTTTCCTGGGCGCGCGCCCCTCTTGACAAGGTTATATGGACCATATGGACAAGCGCTAGCCCAAAGGGCTAAGCGCTGGCCCCTGTCCCACTAACTCTCAATCTTGTGGCAACCATAAAACCATGGGTCACATTTAAAATACCTCTGCGCACCTTTTAATAAAGCCAAGGGTCATATGTATGGTTATGTGTGTTGGCGCGGAGGGCTGGGGCTAGCCCCGACCCTTTTTCCACCCATTTGAAACATTATTCAAACTTAAATGTAATATTTCCCATTGGTATAATAAGAAACATTCGACGGAGAGTTGGCTAGCAGAGCTTTGCTGGTTCTTTCGTCCCTCGGGTGGTCACGGGTTCGACCCCCGGCCGAGCCAACACCAATTTTTTATAAAACAAATCAACGAGCCAATCAAACGGTGCCATGTGGCATCCCGTGATTGGGCCACGTGGCACCTTACCAACCAACCAAATATTGACATGCATCATCTGTTGATTGGTCCACGTGCCAGCCACGCGTCATCTGTCGTACTGCCATGTCATCACCACGTCGGAAGCCATATTGTCCAGTCATTTCCACATCATCCATGCCACGTCACTTTTCGTACGATGCTGATGTCATCCCATGCCATGTGTCACCCTTTCAGTGGTGACAGGTGTCACCTCGGGGTTGGTCCAACCGTACGCCCAAAACGCCAAAACTGCCTAACACGTGTCACTACCGAAGGATGCCACGTGTCATGTACAGATCTACCACGTGTCATCGTACGGACCTGCCACGTGTCCTTTACGGACTGACACGTGTCCTGTGCAGACTGTACGGACAGGTACAGTCAGCATCCAAAAAAATTTCATGTTTGGCTTGGTGGACAGAATGCGATATCTTCTTCATATGGGCTCTGTTTGACAAAGTAAATATACCACCGGAATCAGGAAGATGAGATGGACGCAATGGTGTTGGTTTCGTCGGATTCCGAGCACTTTAATTTTTGAGCATTTTTCATGCCCTGTCAGGCTTCTGAATCCGATTTCGGATCACACCTCCCCACAATAAGACCTTTTGGTCCCCAAAAGGTTACTGATCAGTCAACAAGCTTGGGATAGGCCACTGGACTTGCTCTCTGTCTCTGAACTCTGTCCTGTGCACCTGTCTCATCACGATCATCTGTAACACAATCATGACAACTGACAGTATATTGTTAGCCATTGAAACCCTGTCACATCTTACTGAAGCTACTATCATCCATGTAGAAAACATTGCTAATGACAGTATCAAGAAGACGACTGCAAATGAGCTGATATACTTTAAATATTTGCACGACATGAGCTTATCTTGAAGCAACCTATGATTGATTTTCCATTCAACAACCATATCTTGTTCTTGCTTAAGATCAATTACTTCATTTGAAACAACTACATTCGTTAACTATTCCCCTGTTTGAAGTGTTTTATTTGCTTTAACACGATGAGCATGAACCACATAATCATGACCTGCTTTAGTGAACTGATATTGATTCTTTGTTCTGTAGAAGCTTGCCTTACGATCAAACAAGTATGGACTACCTAAGATCATTCCACATTCTCTTAACGACACAACATCACAAGTTACTTCGTCCACATACTTAGATGAAATTGCAAATTTGATTGTGCACTGTTTTGTTATGTGCATTTGATGATGATTGCTTATCCATTTAAGTGTGTAAGGCTTATGATGAGTTTTTGTTTTTAATCCCAATTTCTTAATTAACTCCTCTGAGAATAGATTAGATTGAGATCCACTGTCGATTAATGTGTCTACCTTAGTGTGTTTCATGATTACTCTTATATGAAACAACTTGCTCCTACAATCAATATCTTCACCATTTTTACCTTTCATACCAACCAATGAGATCTTTTCATCACCTGAATCTGACCCCAATTCTATGGGTTTTGATGTCATTGCCACTGTTTGCGTTCCCTTCTTTCCTTTGAACCACTTTGGCCTCTTCTCGGGATGCAACTGCCAACATTTCTCCTCATCATGTCCTTCTTTCTTGCAATGCTTGCAAGAGGGTTTGCCTTCCTTCTTTGACACTGCATTTGC
>ML777566.1:955907-966566 GCA_009831015.1 Picea engelmannii | reverse complement strand
AGTGATTTATAACAATATGTTTGTATCTCATTTGAAAATTTTTATATTTTCTCTCATAATAAATAGATCAATATATATATATATAGCAGATTAGTGATTTATAACACTATTAGAAGAAAGAAATAATTGGTGTTTGTTTGTTGCTTGTTTGTAGGAAGCAAGTTGCAAGAGTTGCAGCTCGAACTCAAGATCTGCAACAACTAGGACATATGAGGACAAGATTCAGAAAGTAAGGTATGACATTCTCTCCTCTTTTGGTATAAAAAGGAATTGCTTGTTTAGATTTAGGGAAACCATTAGAATTCTAGCCCCACTATCTGTCTAGGACCAATATGAAAATCCTAGGGAGATATAACTTACCATACTGGTGATATTTCTCCATAACAAAACTGGCGACTCCACTGGGGAACAAATTTTCATTCTTCTCTAGTTTAGAATTCCTTACTAGCTAGCCTCTATTTTTTGTTTGTGATTTATTTTATGTCTTCCCTATTAATCCTCCACAGTTTAGATCTTTCATATCTTATAGATATTAGAAATATATGGTATATATGAAGTAGATCCATATTTTAAAAAAAGAAATTTTTCTACATGGGTCACTTGATGCAATATTACTATCATGTGACATGTCCCCGGTTGCAATTCCTATGACCCGTGATGATCTTTGTAAACTAGGAAAACTTTGCAATTGTCATAATTTTGAAATTATATATGGATTTTCTAATACCAGAGGTCTCTGATTGATCTATATTGTTAATATTTTTCCTTTGGTCGAGTCTGGTTGTCACATAACTATCCTTCAATTTTTGTTTCAAGTGTGTTTATGTGACTTGTTTGGATTGCTTGAATTAGTTTTTTTTTTCTAGTAATCCTTCAAAGTTGGGAAGTGATATCAATAGATTTGAAAAGATATGGTAGTATTCTAAATTGATTGCATTTGATCTATTTTTTTATGACCATTGTTCATTACTAGATCCATTCTTTTAGGTGATTTTTGGGATGGGATCTTATGTAGACATTGGAGTGTGCCAGGGGGAATCACTACCAACATCACACTACCATTTTCTTGATGATTTGTTGGTTTTCAAGTTGAATATTTTTTTCTTGATTAGATTAAGAATATTTTGCATTACATTTGTAAAAAGAAAAAAAAAAATGTGTTCTTTTGAGATTTTGAAGCATTCGAACAGAAGTACATTGTTATAGATTTTGGGTTGAATTTATGCCATAATTTTGGATCTTGTTTCAGGAAAAATCGGTAAGTGCGGACACAAACAAATCTCCCTAGTTCCACCCCGAAGCTAGAACAAAACAAAATATAATATAAAACTTTCCCTAAGTTTTGATTATCAAACATACTAACTAACAAGAGATAAATGACAAACCTTTTACATGCTTTTTGTCCTCGCTAGTGTCATCCTCACTCTGTTTCATGGATTAAGGGACGTTGAACCTATAAAAATACATAAGACAACGAAGTGAAGGAAACAAAGTATACTTACCAAAACCTATGTATGTCATCAAGAAATCATATAGTTCCTTCCAACAGTTCCTTGCTTCCCACACACTTCTGCTCCATGGATTCTGAGACAGTGGATTTGAAATTCACTCACAATCTATCTTGAAAAATAAAATATCATAGACAACATCGACCCAAACACTCCAAACTTCTGGCTAGACTAATATCTCGTTAGCTATTCTCAAAAGTTCTTCACAAAGCTCACCAAGCTCCAATACAACTAACTTTCCCCATGATAACTTCTCTCCTTTTATAAGTTGAAAAGGATAGGGTGAGGAGGTTAGGATGATCCCACTAGAATAGGGATGTGACTCAGATCCAAACCAATCAAAATACACCTCACTCTCAAAGCTTCTATTCTAGAAGCATCGCGAATATTCTATTTTTCTTCGTACAAAAATCATCGCACCCTTAACAATAAGAAAATTGAAACAATGTTGAACGATAATGTGGTGAAGTCTATGTCAATCCTATATCGTCACACCCTTAATATTGAACAAGGTGCGATGATCCTTCTTTACAAGGTCTTTTACAAAAGAAAATATAATTTCATCTCTCTGGGAACGTTCATCTTCATTCTTCTTCGGGGATTAAGTCAATTGGTCCTTCTAAAGAAAAAGGAGAGGTGTGCATCATTAATGGTCATAGGGGTGAAACAAATAATTTGTAACAGTAAGCCCCCCAAAGTATGAATTTAGAAAAAAGTGATAGTTGAAATACTTTGTCGAGTGTGTGTTGGGAACAAGGAACACATCAGTAGAAAACCTGCCAACAAACAAGGAAATACAATAAAATAATATATCATCACTCAGGAAGGAATTCTCATACTCATAATACAAATAACTCAAAGCATAAATGTCGACATGAAAAGATCCATGTAATTTAAGACAGTTCATGGCCAACAAACATACACTGTAGATCCATGCCAATATGACTCAACTCTGAACATAGCCAACAAAAATACACTATGGATCTATGTGTTAAAGACTCAAATTTGAACATAGACATGAGACATACACTGTGGATATATGTAAAAATACAATCTAAATATACTCCAAAGCAACCTAAATCTATCAAAAATGATTCTGGCTATTCATATCCACCATTCTATAGCACAACTCTAACCATGCAAATACATGTGTTGAAGTCAAACATGGTATAAACCACTTGATTACCAGTAATTAATTAATACAGTTAACAATTGCAAGGGAAATCACCATTAATGTCAATGAATCCCAAGGTACACTAGTACAATCCAACAGGTGCGGGTTTGTGATATGAAGTCGAATACTTGGAGAAATCTCTTGATCAAGGGTCAATAATGAAAACCCACTGTTGAAAGTCAGGAAACATGTCATTGAGTGATGCAAGTTCCACGGTACCAATTAGTTTCTAAGAATAATTCATGTATAATGAGTTGAAGTCAACAGGAAAAGACTCTCCAAAGGAGGGCCTTAATGTATCCCCCATCAATGACACGAAATAGGTAAAAATATTTGAATAAGATCAAAGTAACAAGTGATTCAGGGATAGCCAACGCAATAGAAGGCTTAAGGACTAAAGGAATGGCTGAAGCAATATAAGTTTTTCTGTTTTGAACTTCTCTTTGAACATATTGATGACATGACAACTATCATGGTAACACTTACTCAACAAAAGGATCAAAAACCAAACTGAAATCTTATAAAGGAGTATGATCAAGAGACAAGCGGATTTTCCAACCTAGAAACAAAGCGAGTGAAAGGGTGTCATGTTCAAAAGCGACTCTTCCATACAATACAGGTTTAGATACATTTCTTTCCCAATTTCCCCCTCGCCATTTCTAGAGAGTACCTCTTTATTTTTACACAAGCTTGAGGGCGGATAACATATGCTTCAACTGTAAGCTCATCCTTTCGATGAGTCCCTTGGAGTATGTTTAACGAAACCTAGGAAGGAATGGTTTGGTCCCATATGGGCCTTTAGATGTTTGTTTTATGAGTCCAAAGAAATTAAACTTAGTTGTCTTTTCATATTTATGGAGTTTGAAAAGCACTTAAAGAGGACTCCATAAAGTTTTCTAATCATGCTTGATTAGAGTGTTCATTTTTAGTAAATTAGTCTGATGAGACCGAAAAAGAAATAAACTACCGCTCAATAGACGTTTTCATCAAATACTTTAATGAGCGTTAAAAGAACAAGATCGCTCCTCAATATTTTCATGTTTAGAGAGTCTGAAGAGATATTAAAGGGAACTCCATAGGGTTCCTTTTTCGTATAACCTTTACGAGTCCGAGAAAGTGATAAAATTTTACTCAGTTATATTCTCATTGATTTACGAGAATGAGAAAGAACAATGACTAAGCTCAGGATTGGTTTCATTTTTATGCAAGCTTAAAACAAAAAAAAACTATGCTTGGGATAGATTTTATTTTTACACAAACTTAAAACTAAACAAAAATATGCTTGGACCTAGTTTCATTTTTACACAAGATTGAACCAGAGGAAAATATGCTTGAGGTAGGTGGTTTAATTTTTACACAAGATTGAAATTAGAAAAACTATGCTTGTGACTTCCCAATGCATTATCCAATGATGGTTGGTACTTTGCACCTAGCTTAAGAAGCTAGTGACTTAACTTGACCATGAAGTCCATAGGTTGTAAGCATTTCCCCCTAAGCTTTGTTTCTTCCAATGACATAGGTGGATGAAATCAAGATTCAAATACTATACATAACAAAGTACTTGACTCAATCGAAGAGGGGGAAAATCTATTTCATTTTTGAACGAGCTTGACATAGGAGAAGAACTATGCTCGTAACCATTGTTTCATTTTTTAATGAGGTTTCCATAGAGACACAAAAACTATCCTCGTAAACTCGACTTCATTTTTTAACGAGGTTTCCACAGAGATGCAAATATAGCCTTGTGAGCTTTGTTTCATTGTTTAACGAGGTTTCCAAAAAGACAAAAAAATATTCTCGTAGATGGTTTCATTTTTTAATGAACTTGAAATCAGAAAACCATGTTCAAAGCCGGTTTCATTATTTAATGGGCTTCAAATCATAAAACCATTCTCAAAGCTCCTCTTCTTGATCATGGCTTCCAAGAGGAAAATTATCTGGAAGGACACCATGTCAAGGGACAAAACTCGGTCATGGCTTCCAATAAATCTTGAGTTGACAGACGAAACTCACTCTGGAAGGAACACATGTTGAGGCTCGTGATAGGGGTAAGGAGGTCATGCTCTAAAATCTATATCAAAGAGATCACCATGTCAACAATCAGATCTAAGTCATAAGATATTGAGAATACTGTGAGAGGCTCATTTTCATCGATAGTTGAAGGCATGGGAGACAATTCCACATAATTGACCTGTGGCAGGGGTGATATTGTCTGCATATAAGAACCATTCAAGGAGATCATTAGGTTGGTAATAAATTCATGAACCACAAATGAAATTTGATCAATAGTCACAATTATTTCATTATGAGGGAAATATATCACACAAAAAAGAGTGGACATGATAGCTTTCATGGAATATCCATAATCTCACCCAAGGAGTAAATCGAAATCCAAGGGATCTTGGACTACCATGACGTCAATAAAGACAGTTTTCCCTCTTAAATTTATTAGAAACTGAGGAAGGATATCCAAAGGTTGATTGGTTCTTCTGTTAAAATACAACATATTCTGCATAATCGATAGAAGATGAGGACAACCCAAAGCTTGCCAAGCAATAGAGGAAAAAATACTAATGGACACACCTTCATCTACCAATGTCTGTGGAACGTCCCGACCAAAAAATTGTACTATAATATTGAAAGGAATGTGAGAGGGAATACAAGGTCTAGTTAGCGCACCCCAATCAAAAAGCATGGCCTCATTACTTAGAGGGGGTTCCACATGAGAAGGAGGAATACCCCCTAGCATGGTATATTTTGTATCAACGAGAAAAATGTGGAAAATATCAGTTCTACTCTCTAGAAAGAGAGTAGGATCGACCAATGATGGGTTCAGATCGACCACTTGGGTTACATTATTCAAGGGGAGAATGGGGTCGACGGATGGAAATAGATCGACCACTTGGGTTTCACCCTCTAACGGGAGAGTGGGATCGATCGAGGATGGTATCGGATCGACCACTTTGTCAACTGATTCAACTAAGGATATGACCAGATTGAATACTTGATCAAACAGACTAATCCATGAAGAGACCGAGTTGATCATTCCATCAAATTCAGTTGGGTTGAGAGTAATTATGTGTTATGCAGTTAAAATTTGAAGCTAGGAAACAGTCATGTCTTCCAGTAATTTCGAAGCTTCATTCATACGAGGGAAAATGTGATTTTGATGACTCCCTCTGCATAACCTATATAAGAACTTGACTCTACTTTTCTTCTTCCCAATGGTACCCTGACTAGTTGATGGGACATCATCAACATGTTTTTCAAAGGTTGACGACATAGGTTGGAGAGGGCATGTAGACCATGATTCTATAACCTTGGATAGACCAGGGAAACCTTTAAGAAGATGGATACCCTTACAAATCCTACAAGGATACTTGGGCTAATGGGTTGTTTGGGTGATCTTGGCACCATCAACACTCTCAACATTATTAATAGTAATTGGTTGTTTTCAAACATGTCTGTTTTACAAGGGAAAAACTTTATGGCTAAGGGTAAACCACAATAGACACATATGACTGCATAAATCAACTGAATTCCAACATATGCTATATAAACTAATGTGCAATACAAGAAAGAGGCCTACCTTGATCCAACATTTGATGATGTTCCACCGTTGAGCACTTTGACCCAAAGTTTTATACCTATGAGAATTTCTCAACAAACAAGCAAAGCAAGTATATAGTGATGATATAAAAGGGGTTAGCACATCAGATAGCATAATCCATTAATAAACATTACAAACACACCCATGGAAAATAATCATATATTTTCATGATACCAATAGGAAGGGAAAGGAGTATTTATATTAATAATTGATCAGTAGAAGTGTCAACATTACAGACTTCCATGTCGGTACGGTTCAAAACCAAGAAACCAAATTCCTTCCAACTGGGTCTCCACCACTTCGATCCTCCACCAAAGGCAAGCTCATGAGAAAGAGGCAAAGAGGTCCTCTCGATAATAAGGGAAGATCTTGGGGGTTGAACACTATGTTTAGACTTGAGGGACAAAGGGATGTAGACTAAATATGAAGTGATTTCTCTAGAGTAATTTTGCTCTCAAAGTTGAATGCTTTCTCCTATTTTCCATAGCTCAAAATTGTTCTCTTATAGCCTTCAAAATGAAACTGAAGGACCGAGTCAAAACATTTTCAGTATATGGAAGGCCAAGGATCAGAGATCTTGTGTCGTGACATGGAAACCCAACCTCATTTTGTATTTTCTGGCACAAATCTTGATATACATGAGTTGTAGTGGGGCAACAAGCATATACGCATCTTGTATAACTGATAGGGGGCATATATGTGGAAAAATGTATGTTTTTAGCTCTGGATTCATAAAAAAGGGATAAAAAGTGTACATAGGGAAATGGAAAAAGGCCCTCTATGAAAGATAGCATTGGGGAGGAAAATCTTGCTATAATAGATCCCCCCTAATGTGTGAAATTAGAGGAGTATCTGGGATGACTGAAATACATTATAAATAACCCAGAAGTGGAGTGGTAGAGAACCAGTTGGACGAACTCAATTGCTCATTACATTATGTGCTGACTTTGCATACATAGTTGCCAAGAATACAATGCAGATCCATGTGAAAAATATATCAAACAAGTGTTCATGGCCATGAATAGGAAAATACAAATGTGGTTAAATGCCAAAAGATGTCATAGTCACGATCAAGGCCCAGTGAAACCAGTCTCAAAAATCAATCAGAAGATATCTATATACCATGTAGTACAATATGATCTCCCATGATCACTCAAGCCAAATAGGTAATGGTCCAATGAAATGGAAGAAACAACTCAAGAAAGCTGCAACCACATAGTGATGTCTTCAAGTCTTCTACACTATCCGCCAATGGTGCAAGTCTACATCATGTGAATAAATGAGTTGAGTTTGAACACAATGAGACATCGTTTGATTACCGGTCATTGAAGTATACTGTTAACAAATGTGAGACAACCTATCGATGATGAAAGTAGGTATCAAGGCACCGAGTACATATCTGCAAATGTGAATAAAGGAGTTGGTGTCGAACACTTGAGAAATCCATTGATCAAGAGACATTGATGTATTCCCATTTTTCAATGGCAAGAGAGCCTGCCACTAATGACTGCAAGCCTCAAGGTACTCACAAAAATATAGGTCCCATATCCAGAATAAATCAGATGAAGTCGATGGAAGGAGACCCGCTGAAAGGAGAGCATTGAGGCATCTCTCATCAGTCACCACGAGGAATGAAGAAGGAGCTTCATGATTTGGTGGAGATCAGACAAAGAACATGTTCACAAACCAACAACCCTATGCGTCTTTCACATGTGCCAAATGCAAGTGGTACACGAAAAGGACCCTTTGAATAGAAGCCAATGATGAAAAATTGCTGACAAAGGTGAAGAAACCACCAGTAAGGATAATAGCATCCAAGACACTGCACGAATCCCAAAGTGTGAATAGATGTCTTGTCATCGAACACAAGGGAAACCACCCAGTCAATGACCAATGATGAAATGTTGATTGTTGGGTTCAAGGTGACCTACCAATGATGAAAGTAGGGCCAGGGTGCATGATAAGACCAAAGTATCATGTGATTTTGAGACAAACTCAGGGTATGGCCGACATGCAAAGTCAAAATTTCTGAGGAATGGTCAGCACAGGTTGATATACTTCTTTTGAACAAGAGCATGAGACATATGGTGAACTCCAATAGCATGGACTCAATGATGTGACAATTGGATGCAGGAGGCATCAATAACGTTCTCTATAGGGACTAGAAGAGTAACCAGTTGGTAGAGAAAACTATGTAGCGATATTAGCTTCCTAAGGCTATGCTAAACCCAAAATTATGATGACACAAGGACTCAATAACTTTGTTCTCTGTTCAAAGGCGACACGACTGCTGCCAATTACAATACAGTATTCCCTTCTCGCCTGTATTTTTTTTTTTTTCATAACAAATGAATGCTATGATACAGAGGATGGAACGAGTGTCACAAGTAAGAAAAACTAATTCCATCAGTGGAACGTACCTATGCTCAATGCAAGGGAATGCATGCGGGAGGTGGACACTCGGGGTGATGTTCCCTCTAGGGTATAGGGTGTCAAATTGTGAAGGATAAAAACAAGGCTCTGCTTGGTTGAGGATGAAACATGCTTAGGCAATGGTTTATAACACAAAGTGAGAACCGGCTAAAGGATCAATACAACAAGTGAGGGCATGAGATGAAATCACAACTTAACGTAAAAAAATGTCATTTTTATATCTTTTAGTCTACTTGGTGTGAAAAGGGGTAAACTTGTGCCAAATAGACGTCTTTTCAAATCTAATTTACGAGTGTGAAAAATACAAGTTCACTTGGAAATATTTTCTATTTTTGATAGCGAGTCGGAAAAGAGCTTAACTAGGACTCATGATATTTGAAATTCGATTTTAACGAGTGTTATAGGGACAAATTACTCGACAATATTTTTAGTTTTTGAACGAGCCGAAAAAGAGCTTAACTGAGACTCTTTATTGGGAGTCCACGGGTAATAAGGCCATGTGCATGAATGAGAAATGAGGCTCATTGTAAAGTCACGTATTGAATTATAATGGACTCCCAGTCATAAGGAAAAAATTGGCATGGGCGCCAAATGACAAAGAGGTTCTAACTAGGGTACCCATGTTTGGTAAGTCTCTACCATTTATTAACCATGCTATTAATAGTTGATTGAGGTTTATGTGTCGCAAACAATGGGTTTGTACCTAAGGTGTAAAAGCGATAGTCAAAGGATAATGCAAAAAAAATGCACGATGGAGTAGATACCTATCTTATATGCTAGGTTATGAATATACCTGCCCGAGGAGATGAATGGTCAACAATGACGTTGAAATCTGAAAGAAAATTGAGTCGAAACTACAAAAACCAACTTAAAACCATTCTTGAATTATTCCTTTAGACAAAACAATAGCTTAAAACTATATCAAGTGGGTAAAAAATGGATTTTAAATATGATCCAGGTGGATATCGGTGGCCACCCACCTTTTCCAACTGGCTCAAAACAGTTTTCTGGCAATTTTGGCAATTTACTATTTTTAGCAGGTTTTAACTTCCGGGGCCATTTTGAGGGCCTAAATGAAGGATTTTTGAGATCAAGGTTCTCAATTATAGCCGAATGCATGATTGAGAACCCAAAATGAATCTCCTCGATGACACCTTTCCAACGAGCTATCACACGCCTAAAACGGAGATCGTATGCAAAAGTTACAACCCCGGGAAGTTGATGAACTAACTTACCCAAACGGGGCCCACATGACTTTTGGCGCTTCATCTCCTAGGGTTAGGTTTTTGGATGTCTATGACTTTTTGCATTCTCGTCTATTGTAAAAAGGCCTCTAGAGCCTCATTGTAATCATATTCTCATGGATGCGAGTAGCAGCCACATCTCTTCTCAGAGATAAGCTACCAGCGCCCTAGCTAGTTTATTTCCATTCTGTTTGTAAGCATATTTCAGCAATTTGTTATTAATGAAATGAAGTCTTATTTCCAGTGCATCTCTGCGTTTATGTGTATTTCTATATTTCATTGTGTTCCTACATAAATCCGGATCAGTGGTATCAAAGTGGTCTGCTCATTCTCGATCCTTCTTTGCATGTCCCCAACGAGATCAGGGTATAAGGAGTTGGGGCTCGATCTAGTTGAACCTTTGCGAGATCATCCTCGCAAACTCCGACGACCACCCATGGGGGAAGAAAAGAAAGATGAGGGAGCAGGAGATCCTATCAAAATGTTGCTCAAGGAGGCCCTCGAGAAACAAAGGAACGCGATGATGGACAACTTTGCCCAGATTCTTCAACGAATTTCGACTGGCGGTGCATTGACATCCAGAAGCCACTCTGGCGATGCCACTCCTTTTAAGGTACAAGTAAACTTTGACATTCCCATATTTGATGGCCAAATAGATGCAGATGTCGTAGATAGATGGTTGAATCTGTT